>CAJNYU010000909.1:0-97947 GCA_905331475.1 Rotaria socialis | reverse complement strand
TACATTCGCTACACTGAAAAAAATAAAGGTGCTGTACGGAATCTTTAAGGTTTGGTGGTACCTTATTAAACCCTTAGAGTTATGGTATGGACCTGCGAAACCTTTTGTAGGTTTAGTACTAGAAAAAGTTCGGTGCGATCGTTTTATAAGGTTCTGAAGTGGCAAAGGTTTCGTACCATACTTTTGTGAAAGTCAAAGTTGAGCCAAGTTTCGTATGAAACCCTTACACGTTTCGGAATATACCTCTAATAGGTTCGTCCAACTGAAAAATTGAAATGCTTTTCTTTTAAGTTCGCCATCACAATCCTCCATGATGTACGCTTATCCTTAAAACTATCAATCTCAGCTATCCATTATAGACTTTTCAAATTCAATGTTTATATGATGTATATTTAGAGCCAATGTCAGTGTTTTTTTACACGTTGTCCAACAGAACTATTTGCCATGTAATTCTATCTTTTGAATGACAATTTTTGTTTTTCTGTTTTAGATTACCTAATTCAAACATTTATCTCAAATTACATTCAATACTCACATTGCTCTTCAAATCTTTGAGGTGAACAAATAAGAAATTTTTACTTGCAGCAATTATATCTGTTTCTTCTTCTGTCATAGATTACTAGAATTTATATTTGCAGTTATATTGTATATTGAAAGGGTTACATTTCTTTCAAGTCATTCCATTCAACATTACTTCAGGTAATTCTACATTTAACACTATCACTATATCTTTGTTTTATATTATTAGATCAAAATACTCGCTTCAGGTTTCATTCAACTTTCAAAAGCTTCTTTCGCCCAAGTCGTTCACCTTAACAATATTTCAGGTAAATCCATATTTGGGATTACTGTATATCCTTCTTTCCTCTATTGTAAATTATTAGATAGAAATACTCTTCTCAATCTAAATGTAAATCTGAAAACGCTTTGTTTCGTTCAACTTGCAGAACTGAAGAATATTTCAGGTAGCTCAGGATTTTACAGAATAATTTTCTTTTCTTTGTTGTAGCGTGTTATATATAAAATTTCACTCCAAGTTAAATTTAACTTCGAAAATTCTTTTCTTCGCACAAATCACTATGCAACCGAGTGGTATTTCAAGTGATTCTACATTGAATAGTATAGGCGCTTTTTCATCGTTGCAGATTATTAATTGGAAATATTTACTTATAGCTAGCCTCCACCTATGTTTCTTTCATTCAGATTACCCAACTAAACAATTTGGCAAATAATTTCAACACGAAAACTACGATCATTTTTTCTATTGCATGATTATTAAACCGAAGTATTGATATCGATATGGATGTCATATTTAAACTTTGGCTCGGTTCGGATTATTCGAGTCAATAATCTGGTTATGGTCTAGTGTTTTTAATAGTTGGCAAGTCTGACTAATTCATTGAAATATTTTCTATTTGTGTCTTATGTAAAGCCAATCAAGTTAGGTTGTTCGTTTGGTATCCTCCTGTTATATTTTGAACGTCTCATCGTGCCTTTCCTAGAGTCTTAATCTCTGAAGCTAAGATTAGACAACTAGAAAGAGCATTTTGAACCCGTTCTGAACGGTAATTCTGGGAGAATCGACCTGAATTTGGGTGAATTTGAAATAATAGGAGGAGTTTGCGATGATAAGAGTGCAACTCTGACGTTTTAACTTTGCGTATCGAGTTCTGTAAAGCAGAAATGCCATTATAACGGCCTGTCTGGCCATCGAAAAATATGAAATTCAAGATGAGTTGATCTGTTTATATTATTTTGAAGTAGAGTGGTAAGCTAACTGAGAACAGCATTATTGATCCCGTTTATTCCTTTTCTGTGTAAGAGATATATTTGAAAATATGAGTTTTTGGAGTTTGATGATCGACGTAAAGATTTCTAACGCAAGAAAAGGATAACTTGGGTCAATAGTGCTGCTCTCAAACAAACTCCTATTCTACTTCAATACAATGTAAAAGGCAAAAGGCAAAATAGATTTGAATTTCATATTTTCCGGTGACTTAGTACGCCGGCTTGCTGACAGCTCTATTATTAAATTGGTATTGCGGAACTTAATCTGCAAAATCTAATTTTAAGTTTGTCTATTGGAATAAGTTTCATACTAAACCAGTTTCGTACGATACTTAAAAAGGTTTAGAATTCGTTTCAAAATTCGGAACCTTTTTAAGTTCGGTACGGTTCCTTTTTTCTTTTCAGTGTAGGAGACACACTTTTAAAAAACGAAATTTTATCCACCTAATATACATTTTCCATCAAACATTAGTAAAAAAACAAATTCCACTGTCATGAGTAGACATATATAATATCCAAGAAGTGCCAGTGCGTAGATGTAGATATTGATGAGGGTAATGGGGGCGGAGTCAGTAGGCTCGGCCAAGTATAAAATCTTCCATTATTATTTATTTTTCATGTTTTTTCGACCAATGATGTGTTCTTAGATTGCCAGTCCACATTTCAGCTACTTCTAATTTGTGTTCAATGGCATATTTTTCGAATTGCATTGGTGTCTAATTAGGTTAACATCGAATTCTCGCTTCTTAGTATAAGACAGCTGAATTTCGTTTTCAAAAATTCCATTTAAAATGATTTTAAAATTTTATCCCTGGCATAAAAGTCAGGTAAATAGAGGTCAATTGCAATTTATTTGAAGAAATCGTCGGCTAGTGGCTGTAATAGAGCCGGCTACTGAATCAGTAAAATCATTGGTTTTTCCTGATTTTCAGGACATAACTAAATACTTGAAAACCATTACTCCCTTCCTATTAGCGATGCCAGATAAACAAAATCAAGGTTTATCTTTAGGGTGTGGGTGAAGAAGATACTAATAGTCATACCCTTAAGATTTAACTGAGCTTTTAAAAGTATCTTCTTTTGCCTTATGTGTAAATGTTTTTTCTATATACTATAGCTTTTTGAAAAATAAATGATGTAAAATTAATACTAAGAAAATTTGGTGATCAAAAGTGTTCCGACTCCAATGTAATAAAGCAGTTTAATAATAATTGTTGTTCTTAGAACGTGTATTATTATTTATTATTATACTGTATTGTGAAATATGAGAAGAAAGATATGCAGATTCTCCTCAATACTCAGGGTATTATTTATAATACTAATATTATCGAGAAATGAGAGACTTTGTTTATAGTATATAGTATATTGTTTTACAGTTAATAAAAATAAATACTTGATTGTCCAGGTTGATCAAAACGGACTCGTTTACGGTCTGTTTATCGACGGTTAACGATGTCAAAACGATGTATTTATGGCAGTAAATAGGCCGTATTTGCTCGTAATACCTGGCACAGTAATACGGCACCGTAAACGAGACTGAACCTTCATGGTTTACGGCTGTTTGTGCTCCGTACTCTCATGATCATATGGTCCGTATTACTGCGCCAGATATTACGGCAAATTTTCGCCCGGAAAATAGTCGTAAAGTAACCGTAAACGACCGTATACGGATCGTACTGTTCGACCTGGATTGACAAGTTTATGTACACGAATTGTTTTTAAATAGTAGACAAAGAAGAAATTATTTGACCGTAGGTAAAATCTATCATTATACTTATGTCAACACTTAGTGCGATGGAGGTTTTTCATTATTTCGGCTATCGAAGATAACTTCATCAAACAAAGAAACAAATTCGAATGCCCAAAACACGAAGTCTATTTTAAAACTAGTAGTAAAACAATAAAGAAATATGCTATCCGTGGAAAATGTCAAGATATCATCGAAGATCGAAAAATGCAGACATTGACTCACCCTATGTCTAAGAATTTATTTCTAAGTGCCCATAAATAAAGTTTTATCATAAAATTAAACTGCAAACAGTTCATCTTGATGTTGTAAACTAGTAATCACTATCGGAAACAGCTCACATAATTAATATGCTTATTTGTTGTTTATAAATTATTAATTAAAACGGGCTACAAGGAAAACTGTGCGATTTTTTACTAAAATATCAACAACAGTAAAAATTTCTGTTTTTTTCAATACAAACAAATTGAAAGGTTACATTCGTGAGATTTGACTTAGTTATTACAGACTATACCCATTTGTATTTGTACTAATTACTTACTCAACTGAATGGAAAGAAGAGAATAGAGGACAGGATTTTTACTCATTCTACCCTCTAGGTTATATTGCATACTAAACTTGAATTCTCTTTAAATAAATGATTAAAAATCAAAATAGAAAACTTATCATGAGTCAACAAAAACCAGTATTTCATCTAATGAGAACTTACAGAAGTACTAATGAGCATTCTCGATAATTATCAAATCGTTATAACTCATCAAAATAAAAATTGAACACCTTTGATTTAAAAAAATATTAACAGCTTCAAGGTAATATTCTATCATGCTTGCGACCGAGCGAGGTCGATTCTTAAGTTTTTTTTCTTTCCTTTAACTGTTTGTAAAGCACAGTTAAAAGCGTACAATTCAAATAGCCGTGACATGTATTTTAGCTGTGGAATAAGTTTATGCGATGTTCTATTTGCATAAGCTATTATATTAACAAAAAAGTATGAAATGACGTCAAAAAATGCATAACATGAGTTGCGATTATCAAATAAAATATGTATTTTTCTTTTCACCATGATTCCTTTCATAGACTTCGGATTCTGTTTCACATGCAAGTAAGTACTGCCAATTCGAGAGATTGTGTCCTAAATAATACTTCAGAAAATGGTTATTCGATATAGTAGGAATGTAGACTATTTGCATGAGTGAAAAGTATAAATCAATGCCAAGAAACTGAGAATGTACGCAAAAGTGAGACAAGCATATGCAGAAATCAATATAAATCCATTCGCTTGTTACTGTTTGTTTGCATGAGTATGATGATGTTTAGAACGAGCAAGATTAGCCTCACAATCAAGAACCGATAGTTTACACCAGATAAATTTTCTCAAGGAAAGGCATATACCAGAGTTCTTAAAAATATATTCTAGATAAAATTTTACTCTTCGAGACGTACAAAAAATGGCGGAAATGAATACTTGGAACGGTAAGTATAATTTTTTATGTCTGAAACTATGATCATTAACAAAAAATAAATATGTTTTAACATTCAATTCTAGAAAGCTTATTTGGCTGCTGCGATGATTTTCCCATATGTTGTTTTGGATGTTGCTGTACGCCATGTTTATTTGGTTCAAATGCTGAGAAAATTGATGACAGTAGTTGCTTGGGATTCTGTTGTATATACTGGTTGCTAGCACATTTCTATATGTGCTGGCTACCACACTATTTAAAAAGAGAAAAACTTCGAAGAATCTATAACCTACGTGAAGATGCAACCTGTAGTGATATACCAGCTACGTTGTGTTGTGGTCCATGCGCATTATGTCAGGAGGCTCGTGAGATGAAATCGAGAGGCAAGCAACTGCAATTAATCCCATTATCTAAGAATTCCTGTATTTAGGTCACAATGGACGAAGCAATCAACAGATGAGTTATCAGGTTACCAATCAGCCAACTTTCTCTCAACCAATATACAATAGACCACCTCCCCAAGAAGCATACGAATCACGTCATTTCTGATCGAATAATCAGCCAAATTATATGACAGCTCAACAAATTGAACCGATCATACAATTATTCAAGTGTTCAGCGTACTTTTCTCCTATGACGATACATTTCATTTTATTTGAAAGACCAGTAGATCTTGTGTATTATTTTGCTCGTATGATCCTTTTCTGCTTCTCTAATTTGCTTCACCTATCCGATGAACGTTTATTTGATTTGTTGTTCAATACAGGCAAATGCTTGTGAAACAAACCGAAAAACTGTTTCAGTGGTTGGCATTTCATCAAAAAACTACCAGTCTAGAATTTAGATATACTAAATAGTTCATTTTTTATTTAGCATCATGAACGAGTTCTTTTGGCACTGTTTGATAACAAGATTATCTTAAATTAATAAGCTAGGCCAATCGTACTTGTTATTATTGAATTTTAACTTTTGCTTAAATAGGACAAGCAGGTCTTTTTGTATGCGATATGATAAGACTCTGAAAACTATATAATTTCTTATCTATTGTAAAGAGTCCTTTTTTCTTCTTTGCTTCGATATCATCACATCCTATGACAGCTACAAACAACCAGTCGATTTTACAATCTTTCAACATTCGTCCGTGTACGATCGCGGATGAAGAGAGTGCTATTGATGTTTGTTTAAAGACTGGAGATGCCGGTAACGATGCAACTTTGCTGTATGATGATCCGAAACTATTGGGATATCGATTCGTTTCACCATACATTCATTTATCTCCGGAACTTGCATTTATCTTAGAAGATTTGGAAGGCAATGTATGCGGCTATGTACTTGGTACTTTACATTCTGATATTTTCTACCAACAATACGTGAATGAATGGCTTTCAAAAGTAAAACAATTGTATCCAAAAGTTCCATCAGGTTAATGAAGTATGCCTTTTTTTTGGTCGGGAGTTAAAATCCAATGAGGGCAAATATTTAAATAAATATTGGCATAAAACATTTTTGTAAATTATTTGATAATTTTTTGGATTTACTGTTGTAGACGAAGAAAGTGTGAAACAAGATCGAGAAGTTTTACGCAGTTTTCACAACGATAACTTACAGTCATTTAAACTTTTCGATGGCTATCCATCACATCTTCATATTGATCTCCTTCCAAAAGCTCAAGGTTACTTGATATATTAAAAATAAAAACATCTAATAATTTTAATATTAAAGGACAAGGTTATGGGACAAAAATGATTCATCACATCGTAGATGAATTGAAACGACTTGGATCGAAAGGCGTTCATTTACGTATGCCAAATTCTATTTTCACGTTAACAACATTTTGTGAAAGCAATCTTTTTATATTTAGAAATGTCTGCAAATAATGCTAGAGCTTTTCGTTTTTATACAAAAGTTGGCTTCACTGTTCTTGAACAAGATCCAGAAACTATTTGGTTCGGTAAAAAGTTGACATAGTCCATCACATTTTCCCTACTGACTATCATGAAAACAATGAGATGTATTGACTATTTATACCACGAGTAATTTCTTTTTATAAAAAAAATTAGATAAACAATTACATTTATAATTTTATCTTTTAAAGATTAGAAAATCTGAAAAATATCGAAAGAAACATCAGAGACCAGCATATTGATGATATTTCTCAGTTGTTAGTGGGGATTAGTTTTAAAAATAATATTTTACTTCTATAGTAAAATATAGTCAAGCCATATGTTCTCTCAGTCGTATACGTCAAATCTACTGGAAATAAATCGATTAAAGTATCATGCCTCTCTTTTGGTTCAAACAAGAATGAAAGAAAAATATAATGCGTTTACTTTTCGTTAAGTTCTTTTAACTGGTACGGAAATATTTCACCATCGACTCACGAATCATTTTTTCGTCCTGTACGATTGTGCCTATAAATTGATTTCATTCGTGTTTGGTGCTACTAGATAGTGTTCTGAAAATGATTAAAAATTCGAAATACTTTCTTATGAAAGTAGCTCTTAGACGTCAGAATTTTGATTAAGTTTAACTGTTCTTCCATTGCTCTAATAATTTTGTAATTTCCAAAGTCATTTATTCTATTCTATTCAATTCAAACTGGTAGGCAGTTTATTCATTTTGATAAACGTTACAATTTCGTATTTGCTTTGAATGTAATCAGCTACTACTCTAGAACTATTTATTGAGACTCAACGTACGTAGTGTAACATGTGGTTCTTCAATAGCTTAGAATAATATCAATACATGTGAAATTCGATCATTCTATAATCAATGAATAGGAATGAAAATATATGTATCGAGTTACACTTGTTGTTAAGACTATTTTGTTTCTAAACAACATGCATGCATTACATTTGATAACATAAATGGAATCCGAAAGTAAGTATAAATTAATATTGCAATGGATAAAAATTAAAAGCAACCCGTTAGATCTGCATGAAAGGCACGAAAACAAAATGTTTTTCTAATAAAGCAAAGCAAACTGAAGTATTGATGTAGCTATTACTCGTGTAAATTATTATCGGTAGAATAATTCACTCTAGGGATTTATTTTTATTTGTTAACGAAAAGAGGTAATGTTAAAATCAAATGAAATATGAGTGAATTGGGTGTTTAACTTCGGTTATGATCGCGTGAAAAAAAAGGAAAATTAAGCTTTGTGACATTCTTGCATTGCTTCAAGAATAGTCTGATCATTTTGTTGAAGCATCATCTTTGGCGGATGACTCATGAAATGACCAAAAGCATAATTTGAGAGAAATTGTCCAAAACGTTGATCAGGTACAAGATGCCAAAGTTCTTCAATTTTCTGAATGATGTCTTGCTGAAGCTCAGTGAGTTCTGAAGGAGATGTTGACAATAATTGAGCTTTGTTAATGGCTTCATTGAAACGTTGCTCAGTTTGAGTGTCTTCAGGATGAAAGATATCCCCTCGAGATTCTATCCAATCTGTCCAAATCCACTTTTGGAGAAGTGCACCTAATGTTAAAGTATGATCATATGTCCACAGTTGAGCTGCGAGATCTATAATTCGCTTGATTCGTTCAAATTCTCTCATCACTATTCTAAAACATAAAATATAGTTTGAATTTTTAACCGTACTAATATTTGTTTTGTTTGTAAACTTACGTACTTCTTTCTCAGTGATAGAAAAACGTGGAGACATCAAGGAAAATGCTTTATAATGCAGTGATTTCATCCAGGGGTCGCAGCAGCCTGTGTCTCAAAATCAGGAATTCAGACAGGACATAAATTGGAAAAAAATCCGGATTTTTGATAAGAATCAGGACATTTGTAGACTTGTTTGGATAACGCACTAAGCGATTAAACTTTCTCAAAATTGAATAAAGTAATGGTAATTTATTTTTATAACCACGTGTATTGCTTCGATGAGCTTCATAAATCATGAAGGAAAAATCAAAAATGTGAAGAAATCGCTTTTCGTTGGATGCTTGCTTCTAATTCTTTTTTTGTGGAACTCACATATATTTTCGAAAAAAATAGTGAGTGTAAGTTGAATTGTTAGGTGTTTACGGCTCCCCTGTACTCCACCCCAACCCCTCCCCATTACAGACATAAAATATAAAAAACAGTAACACTTAGATGCACTAATTAGAAACGTTTTTGGTACAGGTCGATTGCCTATGTTCATCGCTACTCACATCAGTAATAAAAATCTAGTTTCACTAATTAGAAATCATTATAATTAGGATTTAATCTCTAATTAATCATCAAAATCTGTCGTTTTTATTATTAGTCCATAGTTACGATAGTATCATATATTTTTATTATTACAGACGTTAGCAACGGGTGTATGCTACCGCTACAGAAGCTAGCAACTAGTGTATTTACAATTCGCAACTTTTCCATCCACTGGGAAGCTTTTATCAAATTTTCGTTTATGAAAAAATGTATCAATTTCTCACCTGATAATACGAAAAAATATAAATTTCTCAATATTATTGATAGCTATATCTTAAATACTGTTTAAACTATTATTATTCACAATATTTCTCAATGGAACCACTAAACACTTCATCATACTAACATATTCTAAACAAAAAGTTTTTTTATACGTTCTCTCTAGTAATATTTCCTATTGATAGATTCAATAAACTTGAAATGTTAAAAAGGTTTTATTATCTTATTTTTGAACAAAATATGATCTCACTATTCTGAAAAAATAAAACTTCTATTTGATCAGTATCTAATTGATCGAAATATGTGAGTTCCACATTTTAGTCCCAACGGGGCTGCGCTGAAAAGCTTTTTCGTAAAACTTCTCAAATAATTACATCTATATAAACCTTGAAATATTGATCATAGCAAAAGAAAATGTGAAAGTCATTAATATTTAGGCCTATTGGTAAAAAATCATAAAATATCAGGACATCAAAAAGAAATCAGGAAAGTAGTACTGCTGCGAGGCCTGTGATTCATCCAAACGAATATCAATGATGAAAGAAAAAGAAAGAATCAATATCAAAATTCGTGCATCAACGTTTGTGAAATATCCAACGTCATTTCTCAATATAGCTGAAAGTCAATATAAGCTCGCCTTTTTAAGTAAAGCAGAACATAGATGACGCATCATAACGATCGTAAATGATTGTAAATTGACTGTTGTCAGTAGTGCATCGATCATATTTTAATGACACTTACAATATAGTAACAAAATTGATAGATTTGGTCTCCATAGTGAATTTAATATAACCAGTCTCTAGTCTAAATCAAATATTCAATCTGCTTCTTGACAACAATAAAGATTGGTCATGTAGCGTTATTAGATAGAATTTTAGTAGCCATCATCTTACTACTCGTCTCGACTTATAATAAACTGCTTCCTTGTATATCAGAATTACTCGACACTGGCCAGAGGAAAATTCTGAGATAGGAAATCAAAATCATTTCTTATGAACACTTCATTTACACGAAACATAGAGATGTCTCCGTGAATTCATTTGCATTTGTTTTTTCTTTGAGCGTGAAACATTAGATTGAGTCGATACATACAATTACAACACGATGTGACACGCACTTGTCGTTGTGATAAAAGTATAACGTTTAATAAACAACCTGGAATACCAAATATGAGACACGCTGAACAAACATAACGAATCAATTGTTGCTGCATATAAACCAG
This sequence comes from Rotaria socialis, assembly GCA_905331475.1. NCBI lineage: Eukaryota > Metazoa > Rotifera > Eurotatoria > Philodinida > Philodinidae > Rotaria > Rotaria socialis. The sequence goes on along the minus strand of CAJNYU010000909.1, from coordinate 87,308 downwards.
TGTTGGAGGTATCCACGATGAATCCATTCGAATGGATGAAGTTCGTCGACTTCTTGTTTTTGTTTGGCAACTAGTCGGATACTAAATAATATTTTTAGCAGTAACACAACGCCTTCGGTTTTAAGTTAACTTCTTAGAAAATAAATTTAGATTTAGATGTCTGCCCGAGACATGCCTATAAGCATGGATGTGATATATTAATAAAGAAGGATAGGTCTGGAATGAGATTTACAATTATAGATCGGTCAGATGGTCCAGCTTTCTGTCCACCATACAAGGTGCTCATCCCTGGAGAATCATTCCGACAGTAGGATCCTATCGGATTCCGACAAGGATCAGACAGTGAATATGCCGAATATCATATGTGCTTCAATAAAACCGAAGAAATCTTATGGAATTCCTGGACACGGACCTACAGTCGGATCCTTGGTATTGAATTCAATCGGATCCGATGTTGGATTTTAACGGAATTCAATTCTAACGAGGGTGTGGGGTGTGGGTGTTCTTATCTCTCTTCACACCCACACTCATAAAAATATTTTCAAGGAAAAAAAAGAACTTTTCATCGCATGAATTATGAAGTAGTTAAAGCATAAATAAAAATGCATTGATAATGCTAAATAATTTAATGTACAACTATATAGCTCTTTATGCTAAATTCTTCTCTTTGTTGTTCTCCTTTCTTTGAACTTGACCTGCTTGTTGAAAATTATGTTTATATGAAGATAAACTTCAATCTAGCAAAGATCTGGTTGAGACATAAGAAAATGCTATTTTAAAAATAAAAGTATTTAAATTTCATTGCCAGATATTGACGTTTTTTTTATATGATTTTGATTAAAAATTTCAATTTATTTAAATGCACAAAAAGGATCTCGATATCCTACGCAAAAATTTTGATTTACGACTAATATGTCAAAGGTATACTTCAGGATGAAGCTGTAATTCCGACTTGTCTCACTGTTTCAGTGTGACTGCGTCGATAAACTAACAACAGCAAAAAATATTACTCAATAGTAATTATCTCACCTATTTTGGATCATTGAGTATTATTTGAATCCATGACACATTCTAAATAGAATGCCTTGAAACGGGTCAGAAAATCTTTTTGTTTCGATTGGTTAATACCATATATTTCTTCTAGATTCATTAAATTTCTGAATTTCAATCGAACTTGGTCTATAATAATTATCTTTTCATGAATAGTGTTATACTTTAGTTTCTATTCAATATTAGTGTTCCTAGTAAGTCTTACATTTCAGTGGCAGATCCACCAGTTAGGCTACCCGGCGATCGCCACTCCCCTTAAGAAATTTTTTTCGATTTCCCCCAGCAGAAATGAAATAGAAAATAGTCGCTCTGCATCAACTAGACTTGAAAAACTGGTTTTTGGCCAGGAGCCCCACCCCCTAACAGATTTTCTGGATCCGCCACTGTTACATTTCTTTCTATTTAACAAATCATATTCCGATTGCTACCGTGCACAAATCAAGCAGTAAAAGCTGATTCTGTGGTTATAGAATCATTTGGATTTAACTGCTTTTCTTGAGAGTTGAATCAATTTTTCATGTTGAACACACATTTGATATTGAATTTTCGTTTAATCAGATCAAAATGAAAAATGAGTAAATAACAAGGAGGAAAAAACGCTTTTCACACCATAGCAATTACAGCGAATCATTTGGAATTAATGGAATCAGCTTTCACCTCTGGTCACAAACAGAACTAATGTATTTATTACTACGCAGCAATACTCTGATGAATCTTCGTTTCATCATGTCAATATATGTGACACGGAAATTAGTTTTTGATTTCCCAGGCAATCATTATCTTTTATTTAATTTAGAAAAGAAAAGTAAAATTATATTGGTGACCAAAAATTATTTATTCCAATGTAACTTGAAAAGTTTTGATTTGCATAGGATTGAGTGTTACTATTGTATTCGTCAATGATGCCTTCGAGTCTAAAATATCATAATACAATTAGATTCATTGAATAAATGAAAAACGTTTTTCTTCGTACGTGTTGGTTTTGAATATGATGATTCGTCGTTTGCTGTTCTCCAAATAAGCCGATTCATATCATTCAATGGTAAATTAGCTGAAAGTGTTAATTCAGTTAAATCCATTATTTTACCTACACTATCGAAAAAAAATTGTAAATCGACTTGAACCGGTTTCGAAAAAGTGTCGTCTTCATGTAATTCAAAATAATGTTCAATACGTATAAGAAATACTTTTACTGTCAATTGATCTAATGTCAGTAAATGAACATTATATGGCATTTGTGCAGTTAAAGCTGACCATGTTTGACGAAAATTATTTGAATAATCAGTATACGATACTGCCGGTAATGCATATGTACTAATAGGACTCATATAGAGTTGTTGAGCAGTAGGACGATGATAAAGCGCACTATTTTCAGGTGGTTCAATAATAAGAAAGTGTTTGCCACATATTACAAGACCTTTACCGTAAGCTGTTTCATTCATTGGTTCGCCGACACCTTGTGAATCATCGTAGAGTGTACGACGATGAATCATAAGTTCCACAGAACCATCATGCATACTTGAACCACCTTCAGATCGATCTAAACGAGTAGAGAGAATAGAAATAAAATTTAAAAAAAAACAGTTTTATCTTTACCTGTCAGTATAGTCATTTGTCTTTGATTATCTTTAATCCATACACGACTAGGAATAGGATAATAGTTTCCACTAACACTTTCATAGACTGTATAATTCCATGATGGTCGATAATCTCGTTTACGTTCTATTATTTCACGTCCATTAGCATCTGTATAAAATAATCCATCAGTTTGAATATCTGTATCGTAACGCATAATTATTTCTTTTCCAAAATTATCATCTATTGGTATTGGTCCAACAATCCATTCCATTTCAACATTGTTTGCACCATCATAGAGTCTGATTTCTTGACTAGCCCATTCATTATACACAATCGATGCTTTTTGTGATACATTTGAATAGGTGCATGTTCTAAAAATATACGAAATATAATGAACAAAACTTCGTCAATCTCTATTTTGTACTGACATATTACGTGTATTGCTTACGGGCAATGGCGTCGGTGTTAGTGGTCGAAAGAAATAAGCACCAGATGCTTGAAATTCTGGACCAGAATTATTACCGGGAAAACCTGAACATTAAAAATATCACAAAGATGATAATATATATTCAATAAATTGTGGATATTTACTTGTATACCAATAAAAGCCTTGAGCAGAAAATGAAACTGTAAAATTTTTCCTTCGATTTGTAATATTCTTCAAATTGCCTTGATCATCAAATTCAATTCGCAGATTCTGCACGTAAAATATTTGATAGATAAACAATGCAGAATATTCTAATTATGAATTACCTGATTTTGAAGAATACATGCTTCATTGTATGTTACTTCGATCGAAGATTTTTTCTCTATTTCGATCTCACCTAATGAAAATAAATCATAATTAGATTCAACTAGAAGAAAATTTCATATTTTACTTATAGCTTGAAAATAATAAGTATTAAAGCCAAGAGCAGGTATCGACGTTTGAAATGATATTTCAAGTTGCGCAGAGCTTGTTCGGCCAGGGATATTTTTAATTATTTGAGAAATTTGATGAACCTGCAGAATTAAAATCAAAGAAACAATACTAACTGAAAATGAAATTGTTTGAAAAATTTTACATCAGCGAAAATAATTTCACCCGTTGGATTTCGTATTGTATAATACTTCGTCACTGGCACATGAACTATATGCTGAACAGGTTGAATAGTCGGATTCCAAATTGTTAATGTAAACTATGAATGATTTCATTGATAAATGATTGTAAACGAAAAATATTTTCACTTACAATATCTTGTCCTTCGATAGGTAAACATTCACTAATATTTGATAGTTGACAAAGAAATTGATTGGGTACTACAGGTGACCGATTTTCTTTCGGTAGCAATTTTTTATATGCTTGATTAATAACATACTAAAATTTAAAACAATCACTCTCACCATCAAAATTTCCATATCGATTCTCTTACAAGAGCCGAATCAATACCATCTGATAAACGTAGAGCATAATCATCGGCAACATGCTGTTTTTCTGTTCCACTCACTGCATCATGATGTTGAGCAACACCCATCGCTTCATCTATACGCGTATATTGACATGTTTTTTTAAATTAAATACAAAAAACAAAATTTTTTGTTTTCTTTTTCAATTTATACTTAGAGGAAAAAATGCTTGGCGTAGTGTAATATTGGAAAATGCATTAAGCTGTTTTGTTACTTGAAGAATATTATTTGAATGACGTTCATATCGTTTCAATGCTGGTCTTGAAGTGAAATAGCCATTCCAAAGGCCATGCTCACTGTATGAAATTGGAAAGAAATCATCTGTCTTCGTTGTCCACGTTTTATTCGCATTGTTTAACGCATATAAATAACATGTAGGAGTAGAATATAATAGATTAACATCGCTGCCATTTGCTTGCTAAATAGAATACAATAGAAAAGGAAACACTCCTTTTCTAAATCTATACATCTACAAGTACCTTAGCATTGACATGTTTTATTAATTTTTCTAAATTTTTAAACCATTCATTAGCATTCTCATAATGAAAATCACTACCCATAGTCATCATTATATGATTAGTTGTAAAACTACGAGCCTAACAAAAACAGAATACATATGACTATGTTTATGTATTTATAAACGTTAACTTGAATATGTGCTGCATCGATGAATGCTTGAACTCTTTGATCTACATCATAGTCATGCAATCGTGGATCATCCTATGCGAACATCAAAATATTAGTCAAGAGAGTTTCAAATGATAAACTAACTTTAATTGGCTCATCACGACAACGATAGTCGAAACAAAATGATGATGGTGCGGTGTAAACTCTTGGTAATATACCAGTAAAAAGCCAACTTTGTTCACCTAAATTAGCGCTTCCTTTCCAGATCATTTCCATTGTTTTAGTTAAATTTCGTATAGCATAATCTTGAAAATCAACTCTACCAAAAAATAATCCATCAAATCCCATCTATTATAGACAGTATCATATTTATGAGAATAAGATTTTATTCTAATAAACTAACTTGTGCAAAGAGTGATGCTACTTCTCTTGAATGACCAAATGGATCGATTTGCCAGCCCAGCCTAGGTCGACCGCATTCTCCGAACTCGTCACGTAAAAATTCAGCGCCTAAACTATGTTGATCAATAATAGAACTATAATGTGTTACACCTTCGTCATTCATACACCATCCCCCAGAAATGAATTCAAGATGACCTATTTTAATGAATATAATTAATTGTTATTGAACGACTATAATTATTTACCGCTGTTTACAAGCTGTTTTACTGTATTTTTCATGTCTTCAGTTTGTTCTAACCACCAACGCCAGAAAAAAGCCATTTCAACATAAATAAAACGTCGATCAGGATTCTCAACCAATGCTGGAATAACTGAATCAAGAATATATTGAACGGCAGCATGTTGAATATCATTACGAGCTGACACAAACAAAACAATTGCAAGAGTCCTTAATTTGATATTGTAATAAAATTGCACTAACCTCCATAAAAGTACTGATCGACAGTTTTCAGCCAGCCAACATCATCGTGAGTGTGTGGAACAATATGAACATTAAGTTTATCAGGTTGACCTAAATTACATGCCTAGAAATGAAATATATGAGTGTCTCAAGTGAATTTAATTATTTTTGTTTCAGCTGAATGCTACTTACACTGTAGCCACATTTATCGGTTGATTTGAATGGCGCACCAAAACATATAGAAACCATTGCAACAAATGCAATTGTACTATGTAATATTAATTTCATCGTTTTATTTTTTTTAAATATTAACCACCAAATTAAATGGTAGGTAACAATGCCTGAAAAGCAATATGAAATAAGAGTTATCTAAAGGAACAAGATATGAATATCAAGGTGTATTAGTTGTCTCTGCTAGACTGGGTGTGCTTTGTGTTCTTGATAGACAAGAGTAAAGAAAAGACAGCGAGTTATCATTCGACTACATGTGGCATCTTCTATTTATGCACAAGTTATAATGATAAGATGCTTTGCTATAGAGAATTGTCCAATTATCTATTGGCAAGACTAAACCAACGAGGTATTTTTAACAATGGTATACGTTTGCAGACGCTGCAAAAGCAACTAAGTCATAAAAGTTATACAAGAGCATTCAACAACAACGATTATAGATGCGTAGATTTTATTTTCCAATCTAGTATAAGATTACTGGTGCATTTAGAGAAAAGGCTAGCGAATATGACTGGCTATTGCTTACGCGGGATGTTTCACTATTGAATTTACGTCTAACAGCACTAACTTTTACTTTTATAATCATATAAACAATAAAAATTGATCGCTTTTACAAATGTCATAAATCTATTTCTGGCTACGTTGATAGTTGATCATAAAACGTAACTTTCAATATTACGCATTGAAAGATTGTAATAGTACTTATGGTGTATTGAGAAACTTCTACGTTTTGTTTTCAAAATTCAAAACTTATTAAATATTTCTCTGCTATCTACTAGGTCTAAGGTTGTTCCTGATAGTTGTAAAATTAGTAATTATTATAAAAAGATAAATTTGTATGAATCCTGTACTATGAGTAAGAGATTCATTTACCGAATATTTTATTGAGCTGATATGTTTAGATACGATGATCACGAATATCAAGCTTTAACGTTACGTTTAATTGGTGTTTAGTCGACTAGTATTTGATTTAATCTGAATTATTGATTTCTATTGAATATAATCGAAAATACAATGCATGCCTTTTTAAAATCTATGTGTAGTTATTACTTTAGTTGTGAGTCATTCGTATTCTTAAGGGGGACATTTAACATAGATGGACAAAATTGTGTAGCCACTTTGAGCATGATATATGGTGCCCAGTGTAAACCATCTTGTTCCGACTTGTGTCTTCCGCCATCCCAGGGCTGAATAAATGGAACAGACCGTGACAAGGTATGATAGAATCGTAATCGTGCCATCGAAACGTGGTCTATTCAACGGCTATTTATGTTACTGAAGCAGCTAGCCAGAACAGTATTCACTATGATTGTACTTATAGAGACAGAGAGAGAGAGAGAGAAACAAAACTTTGCATTATTTCATGAAATCGATGAGGTTTTATTATTTGTCATAGTGAGCGGGATATGGTATCCTATTTTATTCTCGCTTCATGTTGCAATGACTAATGATAATGATGAGACGTCGATTTTCAGATAGAACAAAAAGAGCATCACGATGAGGCTTCACTCGTTCAGCCGGTATGTACGTATGTGAGCATTCCAGTATCGGAGACAATTCGGATCAAGTGCTCTCCAGTTAAACGGATTGTATGGTTAGATTTAGTTTGTAATGTATACAACGTAGCTGAAATAACAAATATAGGTCAGATCATAATTTACCTATTAGTTTCGAAAACTTCAATTGATTTACCTTACCTGTATCAATTACTTTCAAGCATCAAAATCATTTCGCTGTTCACTAGCTTTGAACCATCAAAAGCCAACACCCTATCACCATTGTTCACTTTACTAATTGCTAGTCGACGCGCGCCACCCAACAGTAGTCAACTATCACCCGAGAAACATACAGTAGTTTTGACAACAGTCACGTCGGCTAATGGAAAAGAAATGATAAGTTAGACTATTCTTTAACTAATATATATATATATATCCTGTTAAACATACGACAGACACCGACACAAACTGCGGCTTTCATTTCAGCTGAGTTAATATCATTGGATCCTCCAGTTTCTGGAACAGCATTAGTAGAGGCACACACAACAAACAATATGAAGACAGTGCTGTACATAGAAACAAACCAAAACTATTTTGGATTCTAGGTGCTGCTATATGTTATAATTCGATGGCACTTATTTAGTAGTTTTTTTTACAAGATATTTTCCTGTTTTCAACGACGCTTTATTTATAAACAATAAGTCATGATTTCAAAGCGATATAGGCAACGCTCGATGCCGAACTCGATATGATAATCCAATCGATAATGCTTTCAGCTCCGGAAAGAAAAGGCATCGAACTTGAAAGTTTTCTTTATTGAGAACAAATAAACGCAATCGAAATTGAACAAATAACTCACACTCATAGATATGGTACTGCGTAGAAAATAAGTAGTTATGTGTCAGCATCATCAATTTTCTCAAGCTTGTCTTCGTTCTGAATTCGCCTCACATCAAACAGAAGTGTCTATGGGTGTACCTACATGTTGAAGTGAATAATAATCATGTCGACGTTCTGAATCCCTGATGGCATCATCTGATGTCTGTAGGAAAACTTGTAACAGTTCGAACTTCAGAGTGTTAAATTTTATAAGCGAGTACTTGCTATGTAACGAGCGATGATAGATATTTAAAATAATGATTTCCTTCTAGAACATGGGAACCAATACTGAAAGCAATGCAACTATTTTGTTAGATCCAACGGGTTGCGTTGCATGATTTGTATTGTTTTCAACGATAAGCTACTGAATATAAATACTCTCTATAGTAAAGTATATATATGACTCCAGAGACTAATCATGCCACTCATCATTGGTTCATCAACCTTCCGTGGAAACTACAGTAATAATAGCTGGGTTAATCGCTACTAATAAAACATAGTAAGAGTAGAAGAATAAAAAAATTGCAGTAGTAAAAAATGTAAACATCGTCAACACTTTGAATGAATCCTTCCTTGGATTAAAAGTGAATCTAATTTTTGTAGAGATTGTTGTTTTTCTACATTGCACCAATGAATTATGGTTCGAACAGTATGGTGGTGGTAGAAAAATTTTCATATCTTTTATTATTCTATGAATCAAAAGTGTAATACATAGTATGTATTGCGGCTGTTTGACGCGTAACCTTCAAGCTGTTGTCTTCTTCATTGTTGATTTGTCAATATTTTGTCGAAATAATTATTAATTTCTTCATTAACTATGAAAGAGAACTACGTCACCAATGTAAAACACATAAAAGACTACACGGATCATTCATATCATTGCATCCGAAGGATACAAATTATGCTAATAGAGCAAGAGCATCAACGGTTCAATTAATTGCCTATCAACAAGGAACATACAGGCCAATAAAAACAAAGATATAATTTCTTAGTAGGTTTTGATATGGTAACTTGTTGATTTCAGTTAGAGTCTTGATTCACTTTGACTGGATATTTACGCGAAAACGGTTTCGAAATAAAAAGTTTATAATTATCAGAGTAGGAAATATCTAGCTGGTTACTAAATTTCTTTATTTCTATTTAGAGCTTCTTTCGCAACAATTAGTCACTCGTTTGGATTTTACCGTTGAAGTAAATAACGAAAATTTGTTTTCTTCGACGAACGAGCAGGATTTGTTTGAATAAGCATGAATAATAACAAGCTCCTGTTGATAACAATGACATTAGCAGTAACGCGTAAAGAATCTTTCTCTCATGTAGATCGAGCGAGAAAAGTCACATGCACTATGTAATTAGTAATAAGATAAGAGTGAAAAATAATATATATACCGGTATAGATCCACAAAAAATATTATCTAAACATCATTCAAACCTTTTCGTAACAAATTTTCATCACTTGTCTCGCAGTCTATTCGTAAGCACATCATTACAATGGCATTCGAACATCCTTATGTATACATGCCCAATCAATCAATCAACCCTTTTCTTCTTTGCTGTATTTGTCACCACCCATTTGTAGATCCAGTAAACACAACAGATGGAAGACATGGTTGCCGAGCATGTTTCACGGGAAATTTGTCGTATCAAGCGGGTACATTAACTGCAATTGAAGAGAGGATTGTATTAGAGATGTTGAATGGCCTCCTGGTTATCTGTACACAATGTCGAGAAGAAAACATTCCACGAGGTAGTCTATCAACACATGCAAGTCAATCCTGTAGACGAGCCTTAGTAGCTTGTGAAGCCGCCGATATCAAATGCCCATGGCGTGGTGTGCGTGAAGATTTAAATGGCCATATGCAACAATGTGTATTTGAACCATTAAGACCAGCACTGTCCGAAGTGCTCAGGGAAAATAGAGAACTGAAACAACAATTAGAACACTTAGAAAATGTTCTGAACACTTTAATACAACGACACTAAATTAAAAGCAATTGAACATGCTCAAACAAGATTCATTTTTGTGAAAACGTTTTGAACATCAATAAATATATATTTATTGACTATAAATAATAGATTTATTTTTAAATTGTCTTTGTATAAATTTTTGACTCAAATTTTATTAAAACAATTGATCATTATAAAGTGGAGGCCAAAATTTTAAGGCACTTTTTGTTTTTCATTTTTCTTCACCAAAGATCGCTTTTAATCAACATCCAAGTAGTGATTTCGATAGCTGTCGAGACGAACCACAAATCTATTATATCGAAAACATCAACTGTTAATTGATTCGATTTTTATGACAGTAACAGATTTTGTCCAGCGGACAAAATTTTAAGGCACTTTTTGTATTTTATCAATATTGTCGTTGTTGAAGAACAGAAAACGTTTAAAACATAGATCATTAGATGCAGTATTGAACGGGCTACATGTTGGTATAAATAGTTCTGAAAAACTATTGGCTCTGATAATTAAATATTAATTATTAATTATTATTATTAATTAACAGTTATAGAATAATATTGTCATAATTTTCGGTTTTAAAGTACACAAGAAGAAAGATCGTTGAAAACTAAACAAAATGATATGTTTTTGTTTTACAACAATCGGTCTTAATACAAATTTTTAAGTACTCCTTTAGAAACTAATTAATAATATATTAGTAATGAAGAAAATTGAGCTTTAAGGAAAAGTCCCAAAGCTCTGGAAAACACTGAACTTTGCAGAGCAGAGTTTGCTCTATCACACGAGAACTAGCACCGTTTTTTACGGTGCAATCTTCAAATTGCACAATGTTTTCAATGTTTATCAGTTATTTCAGCCATGATTCCTAGCTATTTTTCGGCTGGGTTTTGCTAAACTATTTTCAACATGCTATATCTCTTGGATAGCGCATACTAAAAAATGTCGGTAAGTCTTGTTCGATAGAACAAACTCTGCTCTGCAAAGTTCAGTGTTTTCCAGAGCTTTGGGACTTTTCCTTAAAGCTCAATTTTCTTCATTACTAATATATTATTAATTAGTTTCTAAAGGAGTGCTTAAAAATTTGTATTAAGACCGATTGTTGTAAAACAAAAACATATCATTTTGTTTAGTTTTCAACGATCTTTCTTCTTGTGTACTTTAAAACCGAAAATTATGACAATATTATTCTATAACTGTTAATTAATAATAATAATTAATAATTAATATTTAATTATCAGAGCCAATAGTTTTTCAGAACTATTTATACCAACATGTAGCCCGTTCAATACTGCATCTAATGATCTATGTTTTAAACGTTTTCTGTTCTTCAACAACGACAATATTGATAAAATACAAAAAGTGCCTTAAAATTTTGGCCTCCACTTTATATATCTTTCGATACATGAAAGTTAATTTTAACCATAGGAACAACATTTATTCTTTTGATCAAAATTAACTTCCTGTATAATGATATCAATGATCAACGTGTTTACAAGACGAAAATCTATACACGGGTTATCTTGACGAGTTGATGTTCAGATATCTGCTTAGTAAATTGCTGTCAGTTGAATATATTCTCATGAATCTAAACAATTTGAATTGTAAAGCTGCCATTTATAAATTTTAATTACTCGAAATATGTCAACATCCAGCATGTTACATAGAACTATAGGAGTAAGCAAATATGAATGATAACGGGCTAACGGAAAATATTCCATTTTATATTGTCATCTAAAGAGAGATCTTTTGTGTTAGTTAATTGATAATGTTTTAGAGGAGCTAATCGCGGTTCACTCTTATATTATTGTTCTGACAGTATAGCACTGGTGTTAAATGATTTTCTTACCACAACACAACATTAGTTTGAAGTTCGATAAGGTGATTGCGCCGAGATACAACTCAATTCTATCATGGCCCACGTAAACATATAGCCTCAAATATTGAAAATATTCGATAGATTTCATTGTTGTATCTGTTGGGCGAGTAAAACAAATTCTGCATAGAAGAGCGGAAATGAAAGCGAGAAGCACTAATTGTTAGTTTTCCAAAGAATTTTTCATGGAATGTCATAGTATTTAAGCGAAAACAGTATATACAGGATGATTCAGTTTCAACGAAAACTTACAAATATTTTCTCATTCCTCAGGATATAAGACAAAATCAACATTCATGTCAACCGATGCATCTACTCGTGTCTTCAAGGGAGCTTTTATTTCGCCGAATAAGCTATTTTCGACATACATATTTTCAATTTTACTTTACATACTCAATAACCGAAAGGTAAATCAATCGCTACTATCAAGTGGTAGTATGTTTTGTATTCAATAATTCCTATTTCGTTTATTAAATATAACGGCGTAGAAAAAAGCATAATATCAATGCAAAAATAGACGGAAAGAAAATTCGTTTGTTAGTCACAAATCGTCTCAGGACCAAAAGTATAGACAGAAATACAAGCGAAAGTAAAGAAACAATAAGAGATCCAGAAAGATTTATATATGTAAAATGTTCATCTGGTCCTAACATGACTAATTCTGGTCCAAAGATAATTCTTGGAGTTTTGGCTTTGTAATCATAGACTTGTACGGCTTGATTTTGCGGAACTCGATATGTGACTACTTTAGATTTTTCACGTTTTGTCGTTTGCGACGATGACGTTGCAGTTGTTCTGGTAGATTTTTCAAACAGAGAATCTCGTCGAAGGAACTCTTCTATTCCAACTGGTAGTTCTTTTTCCCATAGTTCTTCATCTTGTGTTAACATATATGGATTACCAATGACGGCACGAACACGACCAGTTATCAAGTTTCGAACATAGATACCTTCGTTTTCATCTAGAAAAGTATATACTAAATAGGCAAAATATTAACAAGTAGTTCACCTACCCAAAGGTATGGCTTTTCTTTTTTGTAATACTTCGACTTGAACGGGCGGTATATACTCTCTTGGCCCTCTCACTACCCATTGTTCACCTTAAATTTATTCAAAACAGTATTCATAAATTTATACGATGCGTTCAACTTTTGTCTAGATAGAATCTAGCGATTGCTAGTTTATCTACACTGGAACTTCAATCAAATTCTTTTCTCTTACCTGGTACACGGATTACATTATCTATTTCATCTTGAAACGATTCGATACATTTGACTACAACACCTTCATCTCCACATAGAATGAACACATCTTGAATTCCTTTCTCCATCTGCTCATTGGGTTGTAGAAAAAAGGATTTTTCACCAACGACTAGTTTCCTCTTGCCAAATTGATTTTTACCATCAGCTTCAAAAATCAAAATAGAAAGCATTATGACTCGATCTTAATATGATCACACACGCTCTTACCTGAAAATGGATTTAAAATAACGCAATATTGTCTTGAATTTAGTGTTTTCATATCAATAATCGCTACAAGCTGTTCGTAGACATTCAAAATATGTGTTTCAGTTTGTTCTTTCGTGATTAGCCATTCGTCACCATTGTTTCTAGTCTGGCCAAAATCATCAATGAATGTTTTAAGGGCACGTAAATGCAGAGCTCTTTTATCTGTCACAACATAGGCATTTTCAGTGCTCACTACCATTTCATAAGCCAATGGCAAATAGGCACCCACTTGTTTTACTAACCAGCTTTCGCCTGCTACACGACGCTGCCCCGTACGATCGATGAGCTCTTTTTTCGCCGTCAATTTTACGGCTTGATTTGTACCAATCACCGTAGCCGAAATATGTTCTTCAACTGACACTTCTTTGCGTGGTGTATACGTACCTAACAAATCGAAACAATAGATTCATAGACTAAATATATCGTCATTCAAATAAATTAGTTACCTGGTCCTTCGAATAGCCATTCATCACCAGCTTTGCGTTGCTCTCCGTTGTCATCAAAGTCTAAAACAGCTTTTAACCTTAATGCTGAATTAGCGCCGGCATATTTCAAACGTGTGGGAGCCTTGAACAATATTAACATATATTATTGAATAATATTTTCAATAATTTTATTCTACGTACTTGATTTAAAACTTCGCCAGGATACAATGGAAATGGTTCTTTATAATCTTGTTCTAGCCGAACGTCAAGACTACCATATGACAATTTCACTTGGCCATTCTTATCGAATTGTGCTTGACCATTTTCATTTTTCACAACAGGATTTTCAACAACACAATAGTGTCTTGGTGCTAACGTGATCATTTGGTCAGGTCCAAATACTATTGTTTCATTATCTTGTTTAAAAAACTTTTTTGGACCAATTTCTAATCGTGTTACACTTGTATTCTGGTCTAATACGTGTAAATAATAGTACGGTGGAATGCGATAGATAGGGCCCATTTGAGCTGATAAATTCTTAGAAGACATGCTACTATCGACGTTCAATACTAGAAAACAACATGTAGATATGATTATCACTTACGGTTCCATTCTCACAACAATTTTACCGCTGACGATAATTCAATTGGGCGAAATTTCGAAGGATAAGTAATCTTATTAAGAATCACCTATTGTAAAAAATTCACCGTGATATGTTAAAGTAGACTTGATTTGCAGTTAATATATAGTTTATTTCTAGCCTTTCGTTGGATAAGTATAACTTTGTTATTAAAACAGACGTAGAATTCACGACAGTTTTCAATTAAAGCTATAGCCACAGTGCGTAAGTTTCTATCGAAAAGAACTTTGACATTTATTTCCTATTTCTACTGCATATCTATGACTATTGTGCTGTGAATGATGTCAGAATAGTGCAAAAAAAAGCCACTTGACAACGCAAAATCTCAGTATTCTCAACAAATGAATCAATTATAGCAAATATGTTCGGTAAAAAGTTGACTCTCAATTACACCTTTAAAATCAAACGAAAGCATGGCATAAATCTTAGATTAGATCCGAGAAGTTTCAATTTTGTTGATGGGAATTCGTTTTTTTAGAAGAACGTAAAATAAGATGTAAAAATGAGGTAGATGGATGAAGAAATTCTTTTCGAATGTCTACTGGAATCTGCCGATTTGTCAAAGATTTATAAATCTTCGGAAAGAGATGAGCTAGCTGCAACTTGCGATAATATGAAAATCTATTTCCGTTTTTCTTTAAAAAGCCGACATTTGTTTTTCTAGGGAGAGGGGAGCTCCTTAATGCTTCAGTTCAACGTTTGCAGTTTTACATGAGTGATACAATCAATCACTACTGTTAAAGCTACTTTCTATATTTCATAAATGTTGCTCAAGTTTATGAGTAATCGCTCGAAACAAAAGCATCTGTCATGCTTACCAGCAACATATAAAGGCTAACAGTTCTCTTTCCTGAATACTTACCAGCTGAAAAAAACCGACAATGTAATGTGTATGGCTCTTTTCACCGTCGTCTCTTATATTTTGCACAGTAGATCATGTTTTGGATCTTTCTCACCATGCTCACAATATTGTGAAATAACTAACATACGGAAGAAAAAAAAACACGATTGACGTATTTATTTCAACCAATGAATCAAACAAAACAGAAGGTGGCGTGGCGCAGGAAGCTTGCAATAGTAGGCTATCATAAGAGTTGCAGCTAGCTTATATCAATTTCATAATTGAAGATAAAAGTTGCATTGCTTAACGAATATCAAGCAATTCGGTTGATAAACAATATGAATTATAACACAATTATTTTATTCATCTCGATGATTTGCTGCGTCGTTTATTCTCCTTATTCGACTTCAGTTCAGCAAAAGCCTACAGATTTGAGACTTAGAAATCACTGAATTAAAGTTCCTAAAACGAAATTAAGATATGCGAGTGAGAAAGTGAATATCAGCGCTCATCTCTATACTCTACAAAGTCTTGTACGGCTTATCCTCATAACGCGATCCTTCGCTGACCAAGCTTAAAAAAAATTTCTTTCGATATAGACAAATCTAAGCGTACTTTCTGATACAGTTTTTTCGCTGGTTGTGAATTTGAACTTTTTTTCTTAAAAACAATCGGGTTTTAAAGCTGTCAAAAATCGTATTTTCAATTTTCTAACCAATAAATTAAAAACAAAAATGCAGAGTAATACACCATTCGATGCAGAATTTGATTCTCTACAAAATGGTCTATTAAGTTTTCGCTCTCATTTGGCCGACAAAAGAACGTGTCACAGCGTTACGTTTGGACAAGCCGTGTACTAGCATGTGCAAAAACCGAAAATGCATTCGTTTGATATTATTAGCAGAATTCTTCTTTTATTGTATACGTGTTTTAAGATAGAATAAGTAACATATAGAATTTAAAATGGTTATTTTCGAAATCGAAATTCAGCATTGATATTCTTAAGAGTTGGAGGTAACAATTTCATTATAGTAAACTAATCATGTAATTCTTAAGAATATTTTATAGTTCAATGTCTGTTTCTCTTGATACAATGAACGAATCACAATATTTTATTGATACTGAGCTAAAAGCTAGCCTAATGTATGAACACTTTCAACTAGAGGTGAACCATTTAATTTAATGCGAGTTAATTAACGCCGTTAATTAACTCAAAGAGTTAACCGTTAATATCAACGGCTAACAGTTTTGCTCAAAGCGTTAATTCATTAATATTAACGGTTATAGCAAACGTTAATTTTAAATTAACGTAAACGTACCAGCGTTACTTTCAACTGATTGCATTCACTAGATTTATTTTTCATTTGAATGAGCGTTTCTCTAATTATAATCAAATAACATTGAAAAGAAAATACTCATTTTAGATCGAGTAATATTCAATGTGAACAAAAATAAACTACCTAATTAATGAAATTGTATATGTAGAAAAAGATACGAGCAACTTTCGATAGAAAAAAATTATATTACACGTTCGTTCAAAGTCAAACACAATATTGAAAATAAAATCTCTACGAAGCTTTGTGAATCGTTGTATTATTATAATTATTGATTCCGTCTACATCATCAGGATTCAGAAAATTTCCAAATAATTGATCCCAAAATACAAATAAATCTGCAAAATTCTTATTCGGATGTAAATGATGTACATGATGTTCACGTGATCCAACTAATTTAAAAAAACGATACAATTTCGTGTTTTCCCAAGGATGATCATAATTACTATGGCATAATCTTTTAATTGTCGATGATATGACTAAAAATAAACAATGATCCCAAAATGAGCCTGGAACCAAGCCTATTAATATCCAACCAACATGACTGCTGAGTACTAATTCGCCCATAGATGAAAATGCTGAACTAGCTAAAGTTGGCGTACGTAATTGATGATGTTTTAAATGATTGAAAAATCGACCGAATTTCGAATGCTGAAACTGATGAAATACGACACCTAAACCATCGAATAAAATCATTTTTAATATAAATAATATCAACGAAATAGAGTTCATATCTGCCATCGTTTTATAATGTATATGAAAATACCATACAGAAGCACGCGTTACGAAATGGATTATTGTATGTAAAACAACAGACGCTTCGTTCAATTCAATATCTTGAGGCTTCCGTTTTTGTATTTCACGTCTCCATGGTTTCGATTTCGTCAGATAATCATACAAATTTATACCATAGTATGGTATTGTCATTAGAATTGTTTCAATCGAGAAATAGACGTACCAAGCGTATTGTGTTTTCATAGTAATTAAATTTCAAAAAGAAAAATCTCCAAATAATGAATTATTTAACTTAATCTGTTTCAAAAATGTTCTGCTTTGAATTTTTATTGTTAGAGATATTTTATTCTATTTTGGTACTTACTGATAAGAACTATATGGTGCGATCATCGGACGCTTCGTTTTTAGTGGAAAGGTATTAATTGTATCAAGAATGAGTGAAAGAAGTTTTCCATAGTGTTGTTTTTTATCGTAATTATTTTGTTGAGATAATATCAAAACAAAAGGAGAGTCATTTTAAACGATCTATTCATCTGCATATATTATTTAAAAGATATCTTGTCGATTCAGTAATAGTACTAAATTCAGTAGAATCCCTAATATATTGTTTTTCGTTTTG
Organism: Rotaria socialis; assembly: GCA_905331475.1. Lineage (NCBI taxonomy): Eukaryota > Metazoa > Rotifera > Eurotatoria > Philodinida > Philodinidae > Rotaria > Rotaria socialis. Next base: position 69,200 of record CAJNYU010000909.1, on the reverse strand, counting down.
AACTTCTTAAAGACTAATCGTATACAGAACCTTACAAAAGTAGTTCACGCTATTGGATCGGTTCGGTGGATGATTGAGAGAGTATCCGTCATTCAATTATATCGTTTACTGATTGAATAGGGTACTATTAAAATATTTTCAACGTTCATAGTGCTGTTTGATGAGATCTTTAATAAACTCCCATATGACTTTGGATTGTTAATATCTTTTACTAACGGATTTAGCCATTTACTTTTTATAGTAGAATACAGAAGAAGATTATTTTTCACACGAGAATACATTCGATATTGAGATTCCAGTTTCCTGATAGATTAATTGAATAAATCTGAGAACTGGTATAAATTTCAAAGGAAATGCATTTTCAGTGAAATGGCAACAATTTTCTCTTGTTCGCCATAATTCTGAATCTTTCTACGAACTTCATTAGTTCCGCCCGAACCAATTCGTGAACATTTAAATTAAATCAAGCAAAGCTAGCTAGACGAAAAAAAAATTTTCTGCAGGTTAGATTTATAAATTTCGAAATCAAGTTTATTCACTAATAATAAATATTACAGATAAATTTTAAAATTTTTCTTTCGATCTACTTTTTCTTGAAGTCTCTTCTTTCCTTGCTCCGTTAAATTACAATCTTCGATCCATAATTCTTTTAATGTTTGATTATGTTCAAGCATTTCAATAAGGCTATCAATACATAAATCTGTTATGAATATGTTCATTGATAGAGATAAAAATTTCAATTTTTTATCATAATAAGCTAATGCATTAGCTAACTTTTTTACACCTTCATCACCAACTTCATTATTTGATAACCATAATTCTTTTAAACTCCGATTTGTTTTCAGCATTTCAGACAAATAACTTGCTCCATCATTTGCAATACCATTTTTACTGAGATAAAGAAACCTAAGAGATGACTTTTGATTTACTGAGAGTGCTTGAGTTAATTCAAACACACCAACATCATAGATTTGATTGAAAGAGAGATCAAGACTTTGTAATGTTGAATTGTTTATTAAACTTTTTGCTAATATCGATACACCCTTTGATGTTATCTTATTTCCATATAACCAAAGTTCTGTACATTTTTTTGCAACCACGATTTGACTAACGATCATCGATATGTCTTGATCGATAAGAGAACAATAAGATAGATCTACATGTAATTTTGGTTCGAATCGGTTGATTTTTTCTTGAAGTTTTGGATTATAATAAAATTCTGTTTTGAAACTTTTATTAGCGGGTTCGACGGTTATTATCGTTGATAACGATGTTGGTATTGATGTTGGCGTTGGTGTTGGCGGTCGCGTTGATGCTGGAGATCGTGTTGGTGTTGGCGGTCGCATTTTTGTTGGTGTTACAGATCGCGTTGGTGTTAGTGGTCGCGTTGATGCTGGTGCTAGCGTTGGCGTTGATGGTGAAGGACTAGTAGGATTTAATCGAAATGATACAGATTGAGAATATGGAACTGGTGGTTTGAGTTCGTTTGACATAAGAGATAAATTTATATTTGTTTTAGCGGCAAATTTTATGGCAGAGGAGCTTTCTTGGTCTTCTATTATTGATACTAACGTTCTATAAGGTTTCTCCAGAGGATTTTTTCGAGTGATGGCATTAACTTTTCTTGAAGTCATTACGTTAGTTGTTTTTACAAACATTCAGCTGTAGAGTAATATAAATGAAAAAATATATTTCATTACGATAACTAATTAGAAATCGAATATTCGTTTTTCCTCTGATTATAAGTTTCATTGATATGCGCTTTCTGATAGGTAAAAGCAACTATTAGAACAATCTTTGTAACATCAAATTGCGAAAATATATCAATGTTATTATTGGCAATCAAAATAAGATTTTTTTACTCTTATTCAACCGTCCTAAAATGCAATAAATCATAACGAGAAGTACTTAATAAATACGGCTTGAGAAGAGAAACGGTCGGACTGTTACTCCCTAAATGTTTTAGATCTTGCGCCAGAAAAAATCGATACAACATATATTACATTTATCTGAATTGATTATTAGATAATTTATAGTATACAATCAGATACTATGCCTCAAGGACTAAAAGTATCAAACTATCAGAAAAGGCAAATTTCGATGAAAATAGTTCGAATTAAAATTTTTTTTGATGAGTCAAAATTTCAGGAGTGAATTTTCTAAAACTATTTCTGACAAAATTTGAACTCAAAATCGATATTTCGTTTCATCAGTTCTAAGCAACGATGAAACACTTCGAACAGCGTAGTAATGAGTACGAATTCTTTAATGTGCTCTCAGTCTTTTTATAATCTATTTACTACAACCAATATACACTCTTAAGTTACCTATAAATTTCAAATATTATTTAACCATCAATATAATCTAACGGAATTATCTTTGAATTGAAAATAATAAAAGATGATTCTGCTGAAATTTTGCGTGCTATGTAATATATTGAATTTAAACGAAATTGATTTCTTTATTCATTTAACTAATTTTACGTTTACACGTGATAAATGAGAAGTCTCGTATTTTAACAAATCATACAGAAGAAACACAAACCTGTTGTCGTATAACAGTTGATTTCAGCACTACGTAGTATTTTATTTTTCTCTAATTAAAAAAATGCAATATCGCTTATTATTTTTCTGTTTACCTGTACCTCACGTGTTGGAAGCCAACCATATAACTAAAATAACTACTAATGATATTAATATTGCTTTTTTTTATCATTTTTCTTCCGCTCACATACATTAATTGAAAGAGAAAAAAAACGCACGAAATAAGCCGCATCGCTCCTAATCGATATATTTTTCACTCAATGTATCATGACTGCTATTTGAAGGATGACGTTGTTTTTCCAATTTGAAATGAAAAGTGTAACGTGTATTAGCGATGAGTTTGATAAATGTGCTGAATTAAAGATAAATCATTCGTCGTATAACTATTTTAAATAGTATTCAGTTAAAGTTTTGTAATATACGAAATAAAATGTAATCAAAACGAAAAAGCACATCATTAATGAAAAGTAAAATTAGGAATTTCGTCTCTTGTGTATGCTAGGTGAAGAAATATTTTAGATGTTTTGTTTAAAGAAACTCAGGAAGTCTGTTTAGCATCGGATTCACCACCAATTTTCAAGTTCTATTATTATTTCACAAACATATTTATTTAATCATGTTTCTATAAGAAAGCAGCCTATCGGAACATGATATTCAGAATATGCATCGAATAGAAACGACAATTTTTATGGTCTGTTAAGATAATGAAATATTTTGTTATCGAAATGTAGAAGCTACAATGTATGGTTGTCATCGTGGAAAGGCGATTTGTGTGAAATTTTTAATTTTACGCTAAATTATTTTATTTTCATGTTTTGTTTTTACTATTCGCTACTAAATTAATCCACTTTTATTTAACTTTCTGNCTAATATGGGGGGGGGGGGTTACAAGATTTTGTGGCCCAAATACCATTCATGCAAAGAAATGAATATACATAAGCTATAATCATACTATTTGTTTCAGAAAAAAACAAGTACAGGTACATAGAGGCAACAATGATTAGTTGTTTTGAAGTATGAGAACACTCAAAAAACCATTTAAAAAGAAACAGAACGTTGTTTATGACGAATGAATCAATTTTAGAAAGACATTTTTATGAATCACAAAATTAGACCAATCTTCGTTTTTTTTTCGTAATTTTGTCAGACAATTACAATCGATTATTAGACTATGTGTCACAAGCATGATGAAAAAAACGTTATATTAATATCTAGACTACATGAAATAATTTCTCTCATCCATTATGCTTAATTTTTAAAGGAACTTAACATTTACATATTATAATAGATCTCAATCAAATCAATCGACTAATTTAGGAAATAAATGAAGAAAGATAAAGATCGTTTATTTATTTACTACAGTTGCAGATAGACTGCGAATGATTTTTTTCCCATAGCGATTTTATTTAATCTCGAAAATTAATGTGAAAACAAGAACCAGGAAGAAGATTTCGTTGCTTCCAAAATCTTCCGAAATCATACTGTATATCATTGTGATTTTCTTTTTAATTTACAACAATGCAAATAGTTTATTAAGAGTTAAATAACAATTTTACTTTGTTTTTTCTTTCCACAAGTTAAAAAAAACTTCCATTGAGAACTTTTGGTTCATAACTAATATTATTGTACAAAGAAAAACAAAATTCAACGATATGCACATTTCATCATATTCAATATGACAAACTGAAAAACCACTTCGACAAGGTACACAACATTACGCAAAAGTTAATGTATGGTTAATCCAATGCATCCGCTTGTTCTCACAAAGTCCTTAAGCCTTTTTAAATCGCGTGACGATAGACTCTGCCCATTGACTTCAAATCGTGTCAATGTTTGATTAATTTCAAGCATTTGAATAATTACATTGACTGTTTCACTTGTTTTGAATTGATTCCATATAAGCGAAAGTAGCTGAAGCGTATTGTTATTGGTCACGTCTCTGGCCAACGATTGTATACCTCGATCTTTGATACAATTTTTTATTATCCACACTTTAATTAATGATCTATTATGTTTTAACATGTTTGCTAATTGTTCGGCACCATCGTCTGTAATACCATTGTTATTAAGGGAAAGTTCTTTTAAACTTGAATTAGCTCCATTTGCAAGGGATCTTGCAAGAGCTTCAGCACCAACATCACCAATTTGAATATCTGTTAGAAATAATTGAGATAAAGTAATATTATTTTCTAACGATTTGCCAATCGTTATTGCACCTTGCGGTGTAATTTCATCTCCTCTTAAAAACAGTGTTTGACATTGTTTTTTCATAATGACTTCATTAACAACAGTTTCTATTTCATCATCAGTAAAACGTTCTCTACGTATACATGCATGTTCACGATCTCTGAATCGATCGATTTCTTGATCAAGTTTTGTTCTTGTATCTGTTTGCGTTTGTTTCAAGAATGTTCGTAAAATGTTAAGCATTCTTTTTTTTACCGGATTTAACATTTTTGTTTCTAGCAGTATAGGTTCTAAAAGTGTATATGGAGATTTAATTTCGTGTAAATGAATGATATTAGAAAACGTCTGTGTGTCACGATAGGTTCGAATAACTTGTAATGTAGTTGCCGGCAAAAGTAATATTTCTTTTTCTTGTTGAAAAATTGAATATTGACTAATGTCTCGTCCCGTAGTACAATCAATAATGAAAAGTGTTTTCTCACCAGTTTCATTTAAAAAAATTTCATGTTCCGAAACATTTCTTTTTGTTGAACATGATGAAAAACCCCACCAAACAATTGTATTTCCTTGTCGATACTGGTCATCGTTGACTAATGTAACTCCACGATAAACTCGATGTTGATTCGTTGGAAGACGGGCTAGTCCTGTAAGAATAAGTTTCAAATATAGAAACCATGGTTTCAAAGCTGTACGATCTTCCGTTCGTAGTATTGTATTAAGAATGTAGTAAAGCGAATCTTGATATGGGCTCCATTCCAATGTGTAAAGTTTAATTGCAGCTAATTCATCAATTGAAAGATTATTGTCATGATAATCCGCAGCATATTGTTTGCACTGTTCCACTTTAGCTAGAATAGTAGGCATGCGCAGAATAAACGGTGCGACTGCTTCTTCAAGTGGAACTAAAGGTTTGTCATTGTATCCCTCTACCGGAGCCATCATAATACCTGGTTCTCTATCTGCATCATAAAAACGATGTTGCGTATCGATACGATCATTGATATCTTCCATAGATAAAGTTGTGCTTTTAATTGTGGACAATATTCAATGAAAAACTGATTGATTTCTAAAAATGATACTGAAAGCTGACAGCCCTTTCTAAGTTGGTTATATGTGTATGATCGTAAGAATCAACCTTCACTTGCAAATACCTTTTTGCTTTCTGTCACATTACATGTCTAGATAAACATATAGACTCACTGTCTCGGTAGGTTGCAAAATATTACACGTGCGATGAAATAATTTGCCTATTTCCATCTTAGTCATATTAAACGTCATTGATCGAAATTGAAACGAAGGCTTGTGATAAAACGGTAGTAGCCTTTGCACTGTATGCAAATCACAAGATAATGTATGAATAGAAAACAAATGAATCGTGATATTAGAAGTATCGTAAATAGTATGATTGCTTATAGAGCAAGTAATATGTCATTTTCAGGTGAAACTTCGATATAATACTTATGAGAAATATATCTATACAAAAATAACATACTACTATTAGTGGTGGCGCCACAGAGGAGCTGAGCTCCTCCAGAGTTTTTGAAAATTTTCACACACCCTCTATAATCTTTTCTGATATTGCCGTAAATCTATTATCACGTTGTAATTGAGGGCTAAGCCCGCTGCCCCAAAATAAAAATTTCTGGTGGCATCACTAACTACTATCGTTACATTTAACTAGATTTGTTTGTAGGGATTTTCTACTAGAATTATACACGAGTTCAATAGCAATATTCAACATTAAAGATCGATCTCATTCTTACAAACAAATATTGTGTATTGAAATTCAAAAATAAAATACTTCCTAGAACGCGAAAAAATATGAATCTATTGTAATTGTGTGTTAGTATTTATAAGAAATATATATGTATTCATCATGTTCTTTTTCACTGGAATCGATTCGTTTATTATTTAACTATTTGAGAATGCTGCAATTCATGCTTGAATTATTTTTTTAATTATTACAGAAAAAAAATAGAATCAGATGTCTTTCTACACAGCACGATATATTGCTTGCAGTGAGATTCGAGTATTTTAATTTTGGATTAGGTTAGATGGCGTTGCGTTATTCTCCATTGGTTTACGTCTCAAACTAATGATTTGGTTTCACCTTCTAGTGTCTGTCTTTAATCAATCTGTCAGAAACACCCAAACCTACAAAAATAAACGAGCACAGCTTGTGCGATCGCTAATGACTAAATGTGTAAGCCAATGCATAAATCACCGGCAAACGTTAAATATATCGTAACTGTTTGTTTTGTACAGATGTTGGCAGTTGTCTAGTTGATCAGTCTCTACTTCTTCTAGCACATTTTTGACTGATATATGACGCTTCTCTAAGAGTTTGAACTGATTCATAACAAAAGATGTGTGGTTAAGCTCAAATCTAGCCGAGTAGATCATCACCATTTTTTTTTATCTACTAGCGTGTTGTGAATAGTATATTTCATATGAAAGTGCTTTTGTTTGAAGTTGTTTAATGGAAAGCTCTTAGTGATATTTATTACACTTGTATCAGTAAATTAGTCTATTTTGATTGTCTGAAGAATCGTCATCGGCACTTAGCACAGAAATTGTTTATCGAAATAAAATGAACGCTGTGTGAAACTGTATGTGAAATTGAAAAACATATGCAGATGCGTATATGTTTAAATCAATTTATTTCACAATACAATAGCTAATGTCGTGAAACTAGGTCTCATTCGAGTTTCTTTTGCCAAATCGAATATTTGTAGTATTTTTTCGGGATGAAGTCTAATGTTTCATATGGAGCATACTCGTTTAGTTCAATGGTATTTATGATAGTTATAAACTTTCTGAAACATATATGCAAATACTCTTGATTGTATACATCATAACGATGCTAGAATGCAGTTCACGGAATATTAACTTGAGTTAGTTAAGTCTCACATAGTCTTGATGTTGAAAAAATTTAGTTGATTTAACCAAGTTACCAGCATCACCTTTTTCCTTTCATTGATGTGTTTACAATTCCAAGAAAAATAAAGTGTCATTAAAAATGTGAAAACATTTCCAACCGAACGACTTGATATTTTTTTATGGTTCTCCTGTTTCTTTCAGCGACTTAAATTCGGCTGCATGTGTCCTGTTAATGGTATATTATTATTATTAAAATGATCAAAAGTAATTGCATATTTCCAAAATACTTTCAAGTTTTCATAATTCAATTATAAATACCGATGCGATTTGACAGTAAAGTAACCGCCATACATAAAAATCAAGCTGAAAGAAGAAAAGGGTAAAAATGCACACCGTAACATCTATTCGTTTAGCGATAGTATTTTTCTTTTCCCTACGAAGATCTTCGATTGTAAACTGAAAACAAAATTGATCGATATAAGATTTTATGCTGCATATTTAAGAAACTGATGGGTGTTTTTTGTAAATAGAATCACCAGAGTAGATTTCATGTTTTTATTTCAGTTTAGTTTGATTTTGACATCAAATGACACGCGAAATTTATTTATATCCATTAGCTTTATTTTCATTTTTTTCGAAGTTCTTGTTAAATAAATATCGCATAGTGTTTATCAGTATATCAAATAGTCGACCAATATAAACACACTCTAACCCCATGTATAGGTAAAACAATAGAAATTAAGATATTGTGAATACTTTTAAATGTCAATACAGACGTTCAGATCTATATTTGTTATTTTCAAAAACAATTTTTTCTATGACTCATTAAAAGAAATGTAACTAGCACGCAATATCCTAGAATCTAAATCACAGAAATGCCAGGCATTACTAAAGGTATCATGTTTACTCTTGGTTGCGTCTTCGGAGAAAGCAAAAAAGACGACCATACTTAATGATAGAAAGAGTATGTTATTTTTTTTCTTCTCTTTCTGTCAAATGACGAGAATAAAGCATGCACTCAATTTATTTTACTACGGTCCGCCATGTTTCAGCTACTCGAGGATATTTTTATGAAATTAGTCACATATTTATATCGTCTGCACATGTACATACGATTCAATAATATGGTTATCATCTATTCGGTTAAAACTATCGCTATCATTGAAATATTCTATCAGCATATTGTATGAATTCATAGTTAGATAATTGAATTGTTAAAATTCTATTGGAGGTCATACAAACAGCGCGAGGTGCGTTCGTGCAGATGCAAACAAAAAAATGAAAAAAAAGCAAGATGGTTTGTAGTAACAGTTTTTTTTGCTTTTTGACAGATTTATTTTCTTTCAAACAATCAAATCATGGCTTTATGTAGAACAATGAATTCTAATTTAAATGATGAACCAGCTCAACATGATATTCAGCCATCTCTTGACGAAATTCTTAGCATGTATCTTACGACTCTAAACACAACTCGCAATATTAACGCTATCAATCATATTCAAACAAATGAAAGCATAGCTAGAAGTTTTAGTACCGACGGTTTTATTTCAAAATCAAATGCTACTACACGATTTATTCAACAATCTAATACAAAAGTTCAATTCGAACAATCAGCACCAGTAGTTACTCAAGAAGAACTATGCTCAACAATCATTTCGAATGAATCAGATCTTGTACATGCTACTAATGAACATCATCAACGGCATTATTCAACGAAAAAACCTTATAGATATTGTCCAAAGAAGAATATTTTAAGTTCGCCACCAATGGGCTATAAACCGATTTGTGTGCAATTACTTGCAAGACATGGCAGTCGAACTTTTATTAACAGTCATGATTATGATCGACAGACATTACAAATCTGGCAAGTAGCCAAAGAAAAAAATATGCTGACACCATTAGGTGAACAACTGAAAGAAGATATAGAATGGTTCATGCATGAAAACGTTCGTGTGGGGTGAGTTTCGACAAGGCTGTCTGATTAATTATAGATTTGATTCATGTTTATTAGATCGGGAGAGTTGACTCAAGTGGGTAAAGAAGAACATTTCGGTCTTGGAAATCGTTTGTTTAATCGTTTAAAGCCTTTGTTTACTTCGTCAAATACTGTTTCTGTGATAACAAGTGGAGTGAAACGTGCCGTCGATAGTGCTCGAGAATTTCTTAACGGTTTAACAGTACATGAATGTAATATTCAAATATCAAATGAAAAACCAAGCAAAAGTTTGCTTCATTTTCACAAATTATGTACAAACTATGTGACATTTAAAAAACAAAATCCTGATATCAAAACAAAAGTAAATACAATTAAATATTCAGAACAAACCAAAACATATGCACGGCAAGTCTTGAGAAAAATTTATAAAAAGGAATTTATTGAACAATTAATTAATGGAAAATATCAAATTAATTCTGATGAAAATCTCGATCCCATGGAAACCAATAGGCCGACCAATGAAGTGGATATTGTTTTATGGCTTTATGCTATGTTTTCTGTTGCACCAGCTCAAGTCCACTCCTATTTAGCTGCAATGTTAGCGAAATATTTTAATCAAGACGAATCGATGTGGTTTGCTTATATCAATGATGCAGAAGTATTCTATTTTGTTCTTGAATATCTAAGATTTATTTTATCTGGTATCGTTAATCATTCGTATTTGCATTTATAGGAATTCTACGAGAAAGGCCCATCTATCGAAGGGACAACAGTAACATATGACATGGCAAAACCACTGCTAACGCATTTTTTCACTTCAATTAACGCATGTATAGAAGCAACCAGCAATGTTACTGCACATCTGCGTTTTGCTCACGCTGAAACAATTATTCCGTTTGCAACACTTCTACAAATTCCTAATTTTTCGGACAAAGCAGTACATCATTCCGATGTTTACACCTACGATAACAACCGATGGAGGGGTGATAAAATTGCGCCGATGGCTGCTAATATTCAATGGGAAATCTATCAACATGAAGATAATAATGAACTAATGTTAGTACGAATGCTATATAATGAAATGGAAGTCAGATTTAAACAAGATTGTAAGCCAGTGACACATGACTCTTTTTTCTATGATTTTAATGAATTAAAACGTTCATATGCAAATCATCTGTCACAATAAGTTTTCGAAATGAATTGAGTTCATACGAGAAAATTTGAATGCTTTTTGAAATCTTTTCCTTCTGTTGATAATTGCTGTACATTATTTTAGAAGTTGATTTTGTTCTAGTTATGAACTAATACGTTTGCTTCTTTCAGTTAGTTTTCTATCAACATTCAACTGTTTCGCTCGTGATCTGAAAATAATGAATTTTACGTGAATTTTTCAGTTTTGAACTATATCTTTGTCATGAAAATAGTTAAATTGAACTAAAAATATTTGTTCAAACGACAACATTATGTTTTCTTCCTAATAAATTCGATAATGAATGTTGGTTACTGGTGAATATTTATCATTTTATTTCAAATATATTGTGAGTTCATAAACAAATTTTATACTAAATAAAATACTTATCAACCTATGAAAAACTTGCAAACCTAAAATTATTCGAAGCTGAGTTAAAGATCAACCGGTGTATTTTCATGATAATAAGAAAGTGAGTCCTATAAAAAAAAAACACGTGACTGATCGATTAATCTTTGTTATAAGCTTCAATAAAAAGTGTTATATGTTACTCGAAACATATCATTGTTCTTGATACGGCTCATATATACAGAGTATTAAGTTTTGCTTTTTTTGTACACATAGAGCTCTAAAAGCGAATACAAAATCTTGGTCGAAAATTCGCAAATTTATGACTAGATTGATTTTTGTAAATTTTTTATTATTATTAATTTGACCGAATGTTTCACTTATGCCAGAAAAATGTTTTTCATCATCTTCATACTAATCGCTCAATTGAACTCTTTCAAAATAACGCACACGTACTCCTGCAGGGCTGCGAAGTATAATATGAATTGTATTTTTCTATTGATAAAAAAAATCTGTCAGTTGAATTTACTGGCATAGTTGACTTTATACTATTCAGCATAAAATGTTATTATTCATATTCGATCATTTTCTCTATTTGCATGTGCACTCGATCAAGTTTGTTTTTATCGTTTACTGCAACGAAACATAAAATAATACGAACAGGTACTCGAAAGATAGTGCAGAAGAAGAAAACAAACGAACGGCAGTTCTTTAATATTGAACTATTCATTTTGCAAAAAAAATGTTTTCCAAAGTGCTATTATCATTGATTTTTATTAGTCGATGTCAAGCATTTTTCAAAAACTCTCCACTTCGATTGAATACAATAACTAATCGTCGCAATCTAACATGCGCATCCGATTTTGGTAATTCCGATCTATTCACTGATTGTGATTATTGCGTCTATGAATTTTTCAATAACGGTGCTAATTCATTCATATATCATGATTGCATTTACATAACGAATTCTTATCGTCTTGTAACGCAACGTTGCACAGGGTTCACTGAAACAAGCGATATTGGCTATGGTCTTTGTTCTAAATTATCCTTTGAATATCATGATATTGATTTGTTGTGCATATGTGCAGCGGATCTTTGTAATCAGAATTTTACAACATGCAAACAATCGGTTGATACAAGTCCGAATTTACCATCGCTGCCTTCACCTGTACCATCACTTACCGTTGAATCATCAGCCATCAAATGTCAAGATACACCTGTTGGAGTTTTAAATTCTACGTATTATTGCATACGAGATTCAACGCCTTTTATAAATATGGTCCAATGTGAAGAGTATGTTCTGAATCATACTGTAATGTGCATGTATTCAGAAAGTGATAATGGAAATTATTTAACGCTCGTCGCATTACCCGACGAAGATTATGAATATGTATTAGTTGGTCAAATACAACAAATGCAAAGGCAAGCAGCACAATCGAATTATAAACAATATTATAACGAGACAGATAATTCATTTTATATCAATGGAGAAGAAACATTTGTAAATTCGATTAATTATACTATTATCTATAATAAATGTTATTGTCGAACAACTGATTGTAATGCTAATTTATCAACTTGTCTGCAAATTTCTGTGACAAACAATAACCAAACTAGAAGTATGAAATTTTGATGACGACATATTGAGTTTATTTTCATTTATTTTTTCTTATAGATACGAATAATGTATTGGTGATTACGATTTCGATGGGTTTTATCATAGTAACGAAATTTTTAAAAATAATTCTGTGCTAATGAAAATATATCTGTTTCTTTTTGAATAAAATTGAAGAAAAAAAAGCATGGAGTTTGTCGCGATAAGACTAATTGCCGATCTTATTTTTGTAACCATCCGAGTCGATAATGCTCCTTATGGCGATAGTTTAGAAAGTTGCAAAGAAAAATATCGATTAGTTACCATTTAGAAGTTCTGAATTTTCTGAGTTCTCTTGTTTGCATCAAAGCAATTAATCTCACATAGCGGACGATCGAGATCATCAGAAAAATACCAACATGTAAACGCACATCAAAAACAAAGTACATAACTTATTGTATAAGATTCTGCTTTTGCTCGTGATCAATGCTTGATTTTTTTCTTGAATGATTTTCTTTTTCACTTGAATCCATCATCAGCCCAATTTGGTGTTTTGAAATTTCGTCCTCACCCAGGTTTTTCATGGTAGATATTTTCTTTATCGGAAGGGAAATCCTACAGGTAATCCAACAGATTTTCTTATCCAGGAATGGCTAATTGTAAAAGTTCCATATTCCATATTTCTGCCAATCGTAAGGTATCACTAAAGTTCAAAAAAACTTTATTTTACATAATCGAAACGCCCATACTTGCTACAAAGCAAAGCTGCTACATGATGCTTATATTTTCGATTTTTACGAAACTTATAAATTGAACAATGAACGGTTTTCAGTCATAATATTTATACAATAATAGAAAATGTATTCTCACTATTCTGATCAGTAAAACTTTGCATAGGATAACCTAAAACTTTTGCTACTTCTATCCACATGAATATAATTAATGTGTGTTCTTACATAGACTACGAAAAAAATATCTCCAATTATTTTGCGTATTTGCTAATGATAAATATTCAATAGAAACAAGTATGGGTATGATCGTTATGTTTCATACCCTAATCCACTCTCCCCCGACGACTCCTTGGGGAGTCCCCACAAAATAACGAAATCCCTAGGGACTCCCTGGGGATTCTTCTAGGGAGAGTTGACTAGGGATAGGTCCACGAGAAATTTATTTTATCCCGTTTTACTTTTCTATATATAAGTTGCAAACCCACACCTTTCTTTTACTCCCTTTAGTTCTTTTACTCCCTTTAGTTCTTTTACTCCCTTTACTCTCTATTAAGAGGGATGTATGTTCGAAAGATAGCAAATTTCTTCAGATGTAAACAGTGTGCGACATGAACAAGCGAATTCGTGGCTAAAATATTGCTTGAATATACTGTATTATTCTTTTCCGAAGAAGGTTGTAAATTTTATTTTCTATCTTTATCTCATCATTTTAATTGTAAACGTTTTAATTTTAATCCTGAGTCAACCATTTGAACTTGAAAATGATAATCATAAACTATGATTTCTTTTTTCATTATCAGAAGTTATTTGCCTATAGCACTACTGTTGCAGACGTCAAGGTTGTAAAAGGACTAAACGGAGTAAATGAGCTAAAGAGACTAAAAAGAGTAAAAGGATTGAAATGAGTAAAGGGAGTTCAATATATATATAAATATATAGTTTAGTAAAACGGGATAAAATAAATTTCTCGTGGACCCCTCTTGTGTTTGCTATCAGACGACGTCTAGATTGAAACGACTTCTTTCATCAATTGTAGAACTTAAGTAGATTTTACAAATTTCAAGAGCAGCCAAAAATAAAAGTGCGCGAGACTGAAATATTTATTCAAGAGATTCAGAGTGATCCTGAGATATGCCCTCATCGTTTGTAATGAACTATTATCAGTGCCAAGAATAAAAACGTTTACAGCTTTCAGTGAATTCATACAAAGCTAAGAAGTCGATAATCTAAATAGGCAATGTTTTTGAAAGTAGAACTAATTAATTTATAAGCACACAAGGTTTTTCAATCTCATTGATTTGACGAAGGCTTCTGAAATAAGATCGTATAATTGCCTTATCTAATTGTAACACTGATGATCTATTCAAAGGATCTTGTTTTGAGTTGCCTTAAGCACGTCTATCTACAATGTATCTTTAATTGAAGACAGTTTACCAGTCTGGATTGAGCAGTCACATTCTCGGTTGACAATCATGTCTTATTCAACGCATGTAGTTTTGTTTGTACTTTTCCAACTAAAAATACCACACACAAAGAATCTTTATTAGTTACAATTCGATGCATTCAGTCAGCCTAAAAAATAGACTTGATGCCTTTTTTTCAAAAAACCAAATCAATTAATGTTTCAAAGAACAGCAGATGTGGGAAAAGAAAAAGTTTCGAATCACTAACATTACATTAATTACATCCTGAAAGCACTTACTGATAAAAATGCTTTTATCTTGCTAGATTATAATTTAGTATAATCATTCAAAGCCAAACATATTTTATAAATAAAATACTCTTTATATGATGTTAGACATTGAATCAAATTGATAAACTTAATTAATGAAACGATCTCAATATGTCTTAATTCAATTGCATAACTAAGCTGAAAGATTTCTAACCATTAATAAATATTATCAAGGAACTGGATAATCCGATGAATTTTTCTATGCATGTTTCAGATGTAATGAATTGTTTTTCAAAAATGAAAATAAGTGCATTGCGTCATTTGAAAATAATATTACTTCAATACTAAAAATAATTTTAATCGTACTAATTGTTTTAGTATGAAAAACTTGCTAGGAAATACTAGCCAAAATTCTCACCTCAACAAATAAAATATCTAATTTAACAATCATTGCTCAAAAGTATTTACTCAACCTGTTGCCCATTCTAATTTTAATTTATAAATGCTTCTTTTCTTGGAAAGAGTATATTTAGAGGGTCTATTCTCATCACGGAAAGTGAAATTCGCCAAGAGCAAAATGGCAATACAATTTGAATATGGAACTCAATTGTCGCAACGGCGTGACTCATTCAACGAGTGATACAATGAATATACTCATCAGTTGAAATTTTCTCTCCAGTGGACTCTTTAGTACCATTGTAATCATTCTCGGTCATCGTTTTATATGAGTTTCTCACATGAAAAAGTACTTTTTTCTAAGTATTTTTAGGCTTTAATGTTTTAAGATACTTTTAAGTGTTCTACATCTTAAATACTCCAGCGTGCATGGCAATTGTTTTAATCAAGAAAAAAAGATTTTCCCCCTTAAGTCTATGTAGACAGTCACTCCTATCATTTTTGAAGAATGGGAAAGAAAATATGATCACGTGTTTGTTAATATGATATTTGCTTTGCATTTTGTTTTCAAATATCGTATTTAATAAGTAACTTCACGCCACCTTGACGAAAAATAAAACAAAGTTTTGCATCGAAAAGATGCATTATATTTCTATGTATAATAAGAAGCATTTGATTTGTATGATATAGTCCGGTATTATTTTTTACAATTTGTATTTTCCCATCAAACATGCTTCTTTCTTTCTTTTCTTCTTGCCACCATCTGATTCAGTCGACCCAGTAAAGGTTTTTTCCCACACCTATTAAATAGCAATTTTACAGATTCTAAATGAATTATTTAAAGATTAGTTTCATACGACGATGAGTAAATTAGGTAGAACAGCGAATAAATTTGTTACATCGATGGTCGTATATTTATTACTAATTTAAAAGTTGTTTGTAAGAAAATCAAAATCTACTAATATACAGAAAACATAATAGCCCAGTTATTTTCTCGTAGTAATAACATACTTAAATTTGTTTTACTGATCAAACGCAGTTTTATTATTCATAGAGTCCATTCGCCGAAAAATGTCTTCAACGTATGTTTTTACAAATTTGCCACGCTGGACTATTTTCTTCGTTGGAAGTACCAAGTACCTTTCATTTTTCCTAATGTTAGTTTTACATTATTTGGCAATTGTGATGACATCATCCTTTTCTTTTTACATTATTCGGAATATTCCAAGTAACTACTTCTTTTGCTATAGAGAAAAGGCGAGTAACGATTACAGAGAGACACAGACAGTCAACAACGTTTCGCCGAAAGACACCTTTTTCTTTCCTTTCACATACATTTACATGCTACGCTTGTGTATTGTCGACAGACATAAGAAAATTTTTGACACATTACTACTCTTTTTGGCTTCAAATTATTGAATTCGATCGGCAAATTCAAGTAAAGAGTGAACAGATACTTCTTAATTATTAATTTATTGTACTAAATTAATTGCAACTGTTATGATGTTCAATGAAGCCGACGAAAATTATGACCCAGTTCTTATTGAAAGTATTATTGACTTCGACCCTAATACAATGTGTATTGAACAAGAGCCAAGTGATATTATTAATACGTTGAGCGGATGGTTATCTGATAGTATATCATCGCACATAGACATAGACTCAATTGATAGTTTTTCAGATCACTCCGAAATATTTTCATTCGAAATTCCCCTAAATAGAAAAGAATGGCTTGTTGAAGATTTAGCATCAAAGCGTCAACGGTCTCCACGTCTATTCGAATTTCTTATTCTTCTCCTCGGTAAACCACAATACAAACCCTTTGCATCATTCATAGACAAACCCAAAGGTATATTTCAAATTTATCAGCCGGAAAAAGTTGCTGAACTATGGCAAGCAGTCAAGAGTCGACAATCAAATCAACGAATGACTTACGATAAATTCGCAAGAGCCATCAGATGGTACTATAAATCAAATATTATGCAAAAAACAAATACTCGTTATACATTTCAATTTTCGTCGAAAACATTAAAAAATTATTTCGTGGATGAAAATAATAACACCAAACTGAGTCTTCATTCATAAGTCATTCGAAAAAAAATCGACTGAACCCAGTATTTTGTATTGTATTAGATAATTTATGGAATTAGTAGAAATTCACTTCAATGGACAAATTTAATTGCATCACGGTTCAGATAATAGTAACTAATCTGAGCACATGTGATATTGTATTTTTACGATGTTCCTGTAGTTTTATTGTTGCACATAAAATATTTCGAATTTTCATACTACTTGTTTTATGCACTATATAGTTGCATTAAAATAAGAATTTATATTTTCAAAATAATAACATCATGTCAACATTTGCTATTAGTATTATTTTTTTTATACAATTTCATGTATTATATTCTGTATTGCCTTTTGTTTAAGTGGAAATAATTGTATAGCTCTTTTTTATATTGAATGCAATGTCTAAAAATTAAATAGTTACCTCAGAACCGAAATATGTCTCATGAATATTTAAAAGTGATACTTAGAAAAGATATCATTTTTCTACTTGTACTATCTTAGAATCATAAATCGCACTTAAATTTTATTTCTAGCATTTTAAGATAAGAAAATTCTCTCATGTGCAAATATAACCGATGTGCAAAGATCACCGAATTGTTTTTATTTTGAATTATTCAGGGACGTTAGTAAACATTTTCAAGAATAAAAATATTAGATTCTACATAAAAATCGTTTTGGAACACATTGATGAGTTGATTTGATTTTGCAAAAGTTTTTATTGGCTTCAATCCATTTGAAAAATATTTACTTGTTCTGTCAACTCATAGCGGGGGGTAAAATGGCCCAAGGCACGCAATAATATTCCGAGAAATAGGATGGATAATTGAGTCCTTGAATGACAATTGGTTTTGCTTAAGAAATTAAATGATTTCTTAGAACATTACTGATACTTTCATAGTAGCGTTTAGTATTAAATAATTACAAATATAAACAGAAACAAGCTCATTTTCTAGTACAAGATTTTAACCGGTAAAAAGAAATAGTATTAAAAGTTTAAGAAAACTAAATATTGCTTACATGAAATATATATGGTATAGTTTTTCAAATTCTTATTATACACATATTGGATCTCTGCTAAGAATAAGTTCTCTGAAAATGCTCTCAATATTTTCAGGTTTTTCGACTTGTTTAGCAGAAATGAAAAATAAAATTTCTTTCTATTATCATTTTCTGATAGTTTTTACTTCGTATTTAATTTTTTCTAGACAGACTAGCAATTTATATTATCAATTTCAATGTTGAAAACGTTTTTACTATGTATCATTGACAGTTCTCAATCATGTCCGTATGAAATTTTTCTGTCGTACCATTTTCTTGACACACAAACAAACATTCGTACCACCCTGGGAAAGTCAAATGATTATTTTTACGCACAGATCGCCGAATGAAACCAATACAGGAAACTATTTTTTTGTAGAATGGCACGCCAGTCTCGTAGAAAAACAGAAGAAATGCGCAATAGATACAGTAGTGAAAGTGGAAGTTTTTTTTTATCACAATGCAACTCAAGAACAACAAAAATCACAGTACATGGTTGTTCACAGCTTTTCAGCGCCTGCTTTTTTTCTTTCTATTTGGGCGATTTTCGTAGGATTTTTTCATTCTCTCGTGTAATCATCCAGGTATAAACTAACCATGTGATGCTGGTAGCTGGTGTTTTATTATGATGCGCTTTTGTTTTTTTGTTGTTTCTTAAGAGCTTTTTTTCGTTACGATTATTTCGAAGAAAAACGTTCGCTGTCGTAAGGTCAAACATAGAAAATAATTTTGTTTTTATGAAAATGAACTGAGCATGGTTTCTCCATATTTACTTTTAGTATCGTTGAGTGAAAACTTGTCAAAGCAAAAGAAAATTGAATTGCAAAAAAGTAAAACATGACATAAAAGGATTGTTATCTGTCGAAAAAAAATAAGACATTCTTGATCGAAATATTATATTGCCTCAGTTGTTGACATCCACGCATAAAAAGTAAAAATTATCATCGAATATGTTCGGATATTTCAACTATGCAGAGCCCATCTGTTGTAGAAAGAATAAACTTAGATAAGTTATCAACTAACTAAAAACGACGTATTCGCCTCAACGTCGATACAATAAACTAGATGTTGTTTTTTTTTGAATTCTTATCTTATAAGGTTATCTTCGAAAACTAAATGGTCACGGATTTCGCTTCATATATCGCGCATTACTTGTCTTTTATAACCGAATATACTACTTTTCGAAATAATCAGTTATTTACTCTACGCAAATTTTTCTGAAGAATTAAAAGAGCTTAACTGAATACATGAGGAATGATTCTGTTAGAAAATAAAACGCACACTGCAGCAATCTTATAAGTAGAGGCAAGGAAATTTTCATGAAATATTCAATAGGCTTCATTCCGCTCCAATAGAAAAACAACTAGACGTTAAGTAAATAGTCTAGAATATTCTAATGTAAATCATAGCTTTCATATTTCATAGATTTACAATATTTTTCAGAGTTGAATCATCGAAACTAGCCATGCCACATGGATTTCGGCGATTCAAGCTTCTCCAAAATACTTGGCAGTATATAACCTTTCGATTAGCTCCTTGTCCGTTTTCTGGAAATCGATCTCACCAGTAGCATTTGAAAGTAGCAGACAGTTTTTACTTCGATAAGATTTTTTTCAGAATGTGAATCGCGTTCAAAGTGAAAACTATTGGATATAAGCAACTCTGATTGATAGAAAATCGAATTCTTACTGATACGATCGTAATTTGAGTGAATAAAAGAGATCTACGTAGACTTTTTAGATTTGATCGAAATTTAATTATGATCAAAGGAAGAAATATGGTGGTCTAAACAGCAAGACATGTATACATTCATGAATCGAGACCAAGTTTACTAAAAACTTAAGGGCGAATATAAAAGTTAAACTCTTTTGATGATAAAAATTGAATACTTTTTTGTCTGTGTTTTGAGAATTCATTGCAGTGAAATTTTGCTAGCAGTACATACACAAAACGAAAGATTCATAGAACATCAAATGTGTCGCTAAGGGCTTTGCTCGTACCGATAAGAAATGTGCTATTTATAGTAAAAATGTATATAACTTCAATGTGCTATAAGAGATAAGTCTTCAGTTATAGCATTGTTTGATATTCTGGTGTTTTAAAATGGATCAATGATTACTATTGCAATATAATAACGTAATGAATTATTCGTTTTAATTAAAATTAAAACATAAATGTAATGTTATGGGATAAGTTACCAGCCAAACAAAAATGTTTTTTTTGCGTGACTTTTGTCTAGATAATAATAAAATGTCATCACATATTCATACAGAAAAATAAGATTTCCCTTGTTGTGTACTCAAAAAGTGAGTACACTCTAGATTCGGTCAGTGTGTTCTGCCGTTAACACGATAACTCTTGAAAGCCCGATCCAATTGCCTTGAAATTTTGTGTACAGAATGACCTCATCAATATCTCACATGAGTTCGAAGATGAGAAGGATGCGTCAAGAAATGGCTGAGTTATCGAAAAAATTGTCATTATTGGCCAAACCATCCCTAAGGGGGGAGAGAGGGTACAGGGATTTTTCAAAATATTTTTTTTGCTCAGTATTATTCAAAACATATATAAATTGACTCAGTTTTTGCAGTACACGTAACAGTCGGATGGGAATCCGATGTTTCCTTATTTTTTTTTCATTATATTGAAAAAATCTCGAATTCAATATTTTCTTTGAGCAAAATTATTACAATTCTAACTTTTTTTCAAATAGGATAAACGTATGCTTAATTATGTATTCTATCTCGTAGGTCTCGTTGCTCTGCTTTATATTTTTAGCGTCTATTTATTCGATAAAACTAATATGTGAACAGCAGTAATTACAAACTCATTGATATTCATACAACAAATAATGTGTCACTCTTCCTCTGATCACTGCGTTCTTTCATTCTTGAATTGCCAAAAACTCATCAATACTCGTCGCAGGATTCAGAAACTATTTTTAAATAAAACTTCATAAAATCGTTATATTTTAAATCCTGATTACGATCAATTATCTATTAAATTAAAAACGAAGATCTAATCAGAGAGTAAAACACATGCTTGAAACAATCCTATTTAACTATGAGAAGTCCTGTAAACAAATACTTGTATCTATATAATACTTTAGTAGGTCGTTTTACATCTGTTGAAGGAATAAACAGAATTGAGATAACAATAGCTTTTCTGTCATAGTTATTAGGTATCGACAACTGCTACGTCATCCACTGGAAATCTGCATTTAATTGATGTGTCACTTATAAATAGATTTCAAGATTTACGCAGAATGAACGTATTTAATGATGCCAAGCGCACTTACTGATATTACATGTCTGAAAATTACAACACACAATTCTATGCGATGTTTGCCAACTCTCATTTGTCGAGTTGAGATTTGAAGATAAATTGCGAGAGTAAATTACAGTGAAACTTAAATTAATTTGAATGAAAATTATTAGTAACTATACGATCGATGACTGTCGAACGCTTCAGGTTAAACTTGCTAACAATTTCTAGTCAAATTCGGATAACCTGTTTTTAATAGACTTTCTTGATGCCGTAAAGAGCTTACCGATGATGATCATTTCGGAACACTAGACTTAGCTGACTATGCAACACTAAGTCATAAAATATTTCTTTTTATTTCGTAAAACAAATAAAATGAGTTTCAATACACTTTTATTGTACACATTTACAACATTGAACACCGAGAAAAATCTAATTTTGTATATTCTCAACTTAATTAAATCATTTTATGATATATTTTTTAATCAAAGTCTTGATTGCATTTCGAAAAATTCGGCCCCCACTCCATGCATAAATATAAAATGGCATTCCGTGTGCAACATAAGTCATTAAAAGAAACAAATTAAATACAAAGTTTTCAATTGCTGTCGTCAATGGTGTTTGCTTTTCAGCTGATGTTAAAGTTGAATATAATTTTCCAGCAGCTTGAGGCAGCGTTAATATACACATGAGAATAATTTGTATGAAAAGCATGAAGAACAGTCGATAATCTAATTTTTTCTGTCTATCTTGCCTTGAACGTCTTACAGTCGATGAATTTCCCGTGCCCCGCTTTCCAGTAATACTTGCCACATGAATACGATTTTTAACTTTACGAATATTACGTATTGTCACTAAACCAAATATTAACATGATGATCATAGGAAACAATATTGTCAGACATGCATAACTTAAATCATTTATAAAACGGCAAGCCAACGTTTTGCCATAACATGCTAGTGGAGTATTGATTAAATTCGCTTCATAACAATAAAAGACTGCACAGTAAAGACAAGTCGAAAGAAAAATAGTCATAATAGTTCCACGATAAGCATTTTTTAATGTGCTCATCTCTCGATAATGAGAATTTCTACATGATAAAAGCCATCTATCCATAGTAGCTAACATCAGCAGCCATGAAGCAGCATTTCTTGAAAGAAATAAACCAAAAGCACGAAGTTTACATAACCAATCGATTGTATTGGTTAAGTCTAAAGCCCAACCTGATAGCATACGCGTTGTCAAACCAGATAATATAGCACTAAGATTGGCCATAGATGAAATAAGAAAAAATAATGAACATGGATTGGTTCGAAGTTGTCGTTGTGATAAAATAATTATATTGAGAATGTTTCCGATTGTTCCAAAAAGAAAAATGACTATTGAAAAATACCGATTGATATTAGCTGAAATATTATTCCATGAAGCAATAGCGCTTGTGTCCGTTGAAGGCATTTGGCAAGAAAATGGCTATATGAAATTATACTTATATTTCAAGAACTGATCTGAAAATGACGTAGAATCAAGATCGGAAAGGGATTGACATTCACATTACCTATTCAGTGAGAAAAGATTATTTCTCAGCAAATGATAATCCGTGTTTCAACCATATTTTACATGCCGTAGGGGCTAAAGTTCGCTTGTTAAGGGCAAATGAGTATCCTGTTTTACAATCATCACAAACTTTTTAAATTCTGTGAATTATTGTTTTATAAAATTATACTTTAGACATAAAATTCATATCTATCATTTTAAGTTTCCTGTTATCTACGCATACAGAATGTTCATATTGTTTTTTTTTAAATAGACTTACAGTTAATTTTCACTTTGGGAAATAAAATCGATGTGGTTTTTCTATTTTCTTACCGTGCAGAAAAAGACTTCTGATCTAAGTGTGTACCACAAAAATCGACCTATGTGGCAAAACTCTTATCTTAGTGACATTTTTTTTCTAGTCTACTAGACAATACGATTCTTGATATCACGGATGAAATTCGTTATCTTGAAATAGCAACGGATTATGCTTAATGATATCTATGACAGAGTATCTTCTTGTTGATATGTAAATGAGAGACAATGTTTTCACTAAACTTGTAATTATAAAATTGAGACAATGATTATTAATAACAAACGAAAATGAACCCTTTCATGATGAGAATAGTAAGATTCTAAACACAGAAAAACTATTACTATGCGACTTCACGCAGACAAAATCGTGGCTATCTATGATCGATAAACACATGTTACTTGAAGGATACTGAAGTGTGAGGACATCTGTGAATATTTTCAATCATAATCGAATTGTAATACGTAGATATTTTCTCTTGGTTTCCGAGCCTTTTTGAATCTAGGCGACATAAAATAAACAATAGAACTTTATTACTTTGTTTTCATAAGTTAATATTTAACACAACAAAAATTCCACATAAAATTTGCAAATTCATTACAAATTTCTAATGAAACATTTGAAATTACACTTCTATTTCGTTCAAAATTATATGTCATAGGAGAAAGATTCGTCGTTACTGATTACAACTAGTGCTATGTATCACTTCAAACTTCACGAAAATTATAATCTATAAAACGTTGAACTAATACATACCGGCACTGACTAGAAAATTCACGTATGGCAATTTTCAGCATACCTTTCAAGTACTTTAATACATAGATCAAAAAGTTTCCACCAGTTTAAGAGAGCTTTCGCTAAAACAGATGAACGCCCTGTACTATTTTCATCTATCTGTTGCAAAAATCTCTTAGACATCAAATACAATATTAGATAACTTCTGATTTAAACGATTACAAAGAACTAATTAGAATAGTCAGGCTTGTATTTCAAAACAGCTACTTATCTATGGGATTCTTCCTCCAATGTCGTTTATTTTTATCGAATCAAACGAACAACATATTATCGTGACATAAAAGAAAAGTACAAATTATTCTTTTCAAAATTTTACGCAAACAAAATATTCTTTGGTTATCAACTCATTTTTTATCTAAGCAAACAAGAAAACGTAAAAAGAGTTCTTTCTTTGCATTTACTTAAACGAAATAATAGGAATACTTTTCATATCAAGCATAGATATCGTGACGCCCGATTTGAATTGCAATTATTTCCCCACAAATATCGTTTTAAGTAATTACTATTACTCATATTAATCTAGTTAAATAAAAAAAACCAAACGACTGGATATTTATGTTTGATTCAACTATGTGAATCGAAATTATTCAG
Organism: Rotaria socialis; assembly: GCA_905331475.1. Taxonomy (NCBI): domain Eukaryota; kingdom Metazoa; phylum Rotifera; class Eurotatoria; order Philodinida; family Philodinidae; genus Rotaria; species Rotaria socialis. The sequence goes on along the minus strand of CAJNYU010000909.1, from coordinate 44,120 downwards.
TACTTTGTTCTGACAAAAAAAAGCATATTCAATCAGATACGTTTATTGTTGCCTTACAACTTGAAAAGCTGTACGCTAAGTAAAGTAGTAATGATGGAAGCTAACATCTAATTGTACCGCTATCTTTTTTCTAACCGAATATTCCGTTTTAACGCCAGGATGTATGTTGTTCGAAAAAAGTAAAAGTTATTTCAAACTAGTTGAAATCTATTTTCTTTGTCGCGTCATCACTGTCTCATTATAAAAGCATTCATTCTATGATAATCTGTGTCACTTCACATATTATTCTTGATATAATAATCCAATTTATTTAGTGTCAGAAACTCTCCTAGCGATTTTTCGAATTCGAAATTGCTTTCATGTGAGTGACTGAATGAAATTCTGAAGATGTTGATAAGACTTTGATCTATATTTCTGTTCTTATCATCAATGATGTGTAAAATAGCAAAAACAGCATGTGTTTATTACTACTACGAGTGGTGAAAGACACTACAAGCAGCTTCTCTACATTTGATATTGATTAAGTATGATGTGCGATGCTCACTATTACCTTCGAGCAACGTTTTCGTGACGTCTTTTATATAAAATGTGATTCAGTTAATGAACAAAGAAGCTTTTAATTTTCGAAAATTTATTTAAATGAATTGACAGAATCACTATGTCTTAATAATATGCCTCGTTCTCAGTTCTCACAATGTAATTCCTAAATGTAGCCATTAATTTGAAAAATGATCCTAGAGAAGCGACGTCATTATAAGTGCTAAACATTTTGTAGAGACGGTCAGGTGATTGTTGATAGATTCGATAAAGTTCAAGTAGACCTTTACCATCGATACCCTTCAGGATAGGTAGTAGACTTGTCAAATCACTATCGATGAAAAATTGCACGACGTGTTCTTCTTTCCAATCATGAATTCGAACGATTTGACGATAGGTTTTTCTTGATGATCCAACACTGCTTGTAGCCACAAGTGCTCGCTGGTTTTCGGTCTTACGACTTTCTGAGGCTACACCTAGATTTATTTACGCTTCATATTCGACGAACGGTATGAGACAATAACAAGTCTTACCTTGATAAGTTCGTTCGACTACTAATCTAGGTAAAACCGTTTGAGCGGCATATTGTTCCGTTCCATAAGCATATTCATCGTACATCCTGTGGTCAACTATGAATATTATGATGGCAATGTAGCAAACGTCTGTGTTTGTTCTTCAAATCTTAAACGTGAGAATGAAATATATGTGACAAACTTCGTCGTAAGGATAAAAACTATCAAAACAAATCTATTTTGTTTTTTGAAAACTCCATGAAATCTACGAAGACAAACAGTTATAAAACAAATTTATACAAAATGACCGTAAACATATTCTAGCCGCATGATGTATATGCCGAGAGTCATCTAAAGCAGACGCATTCGTATTTTGAAAAACAGCTAATGACAATAACTATCAAGCCTAGGTGTATAAATATTTGTATGTAAAAGACAGATAAGAAACACTCATAACAATGCATGTGAGCAACAACCAGATACGCACAGCAGTACACACTATGACGTTGAAAATCGAAGATTACGTTTAGATTTCAATTTTAAGAATAGTTCACAAGATTAAAAAATGTTAAACAATTGAATTGAGAACAATATTGAACCAAAGGTATAGAAATAATTTACGTTTTTGAAAAATTCTCTCAATCGAATCTACTCGGATATGATTCAATCCACGAGAGATATGCTGTTGTGTTGTATTTTTCGACCAGGGATTCTTTATGGGAATTATCGAAATTGTGCATTCAGAGACTTTGTTTATATACAAATTACCTTTCATGATATGGGCCAAGATATCTGCGAAGTTATTGACATAAAACTATAAGTTCACTTTCTATACGATAGCAGAGTTCGTTAAAGTGTTACCAAAATGTATTCAAAAAATTAAAAATAATTTACATAAACCTTCAACTATTTTTGTCGAATAAAAATTCATGGTATGTATAATCAGTGAAAATCAGCCACTAATAATCATGTTGTAAATGATCTTGTTAAGCTTCAGATCTGACATTAAAACGCAAAACTGCTAAAATGAAAATATAAAAAATTCTCAATCTTCCGCATTAACAAAACATTAAAAAGTAACTCGTTGAATAACACTTTCCTATGTTCTGATTCACGTAACAAGCTGATAACAAAGTATTTTTCGTGAATTCTCTGAATTCATTCTATTCATTAGTACCATACCCAATGTTATTATTGATGCTCATATCACTATTATGTAAAACAAAACGAATTCCATGATTTTTTGAGATTCTATTTATAGGTTTTACTAAAATAATGATTGTTAACTATTTCCGTGCACAATAAATGCGCTCTACAATTCATTTATATAAATATCATCTAATTTTGCTTAGTTTAATATTTTAATTTAAATAAAAAGAAGTACTATGAAAAAATAGCTATGAATAATAATACAAATAATAATTTATTAATTGCCAATCAATGGCAATTAGAACGCAAATTAGGTTCGGGTTCATTTGGTGATGTTTATCGTGCATTAAATATTCAAACAGGAGAACATGTAGCTATTAAACTCGAAGCCAATAATACTTATTCGCTACAATTAGCTTTTGAGGCAAAATTATATAAATTAATGAAAGGTATACAAGGCATTCCGAAACTATTTTGGTAAGTTGATACGAATCGGAATCAAAAATCAAAAATCGGATATTCGAATAGGTTCGGTGAAGAAGGTGATTATAAATGTTTAGTTATTGAACTTTTGGGACCATCGTTAGAAGATCTTTTTCATTTATGTAAACGAGAATTTTCGTTGAAAACTATTTTGATGTTAGCCGATCAAATGATATCACGCGTAGAATGTTTACACCGAAAATTTTATCTTCATCGAGAGTAAGTGAACAACGAATAGATGTTTATGTTGGATTTTATTTTAGTATCAAGCCAGATAATTTTCTTGTCGGCATCGGAAAAGATTCGGCACAGGTTAGTGTAAACTATCATGGAAGTGATCATATGAATTCTCCTGTGAAGAAGAATTACCGTTCAAAAAATATCTCTAACCGATTTATTTTAGATATTTCTTATCGATTTTGGTCTAGCAAAAAAGTTTTTTGATCATCGTCTAAATAAGCATATTTCATATAAAGAAGGCAAAAGTCTAACAGGTACACCTCGATATGCATCTGTATGTTTTTTTTCCACGAGTTTTTATTACAATTGATATTTTCTGTTCTGTCTTTGTCCTAAGATATCAACACATCTTGGCATTGAACAATCACGTCGTGATGATATGGAAGCACTTGCTCATGTTCTTATTTATTTCAGTCGGTTTGTCGTTTTTCAGTGTTTCCTTTTCTTTTTAACCTATTTGCTATATCGATCTTATTAGAGGTACTCTTCCATGGCAAGGCATAAGCGCATTGAACAAAAAGCACAAATATGAAAAAATTTGCGAATTAAAAATGTCTATTTCAATAACGAATCTTTGTGCTGGATTTTCACCTGAATTTGCAATGTATTTAAATTATTGCCGTAGATTGCAATACACCGATGAACCTGATTACTTTTATATACGTCAAATATTTCGTAATTTGTCTTATCGTCTTAATTATCAATATGATTCTATGTTTGATTGGGTTTTGCTAAAAAATCGAGTATCATCACATTTTTTCAATCAAAATCAAGAGCCAATAGAAAACAATAGACCGTCTAGTAATAGTAATAAACTTCTTTGAATATTATATGTCAATATAAGATTAAATGGATGTCAAATTAAGTTTGATTTCCGCACTGAATCTGAATCTCATTTAAATATTGATAAGATTCGATGATTCCTTGGGTCATCAATTTTGTGAATTCTATTTTTATTTTAAATAAAAATCTAGTAAATCCTATTAAACAACTCAGTAGAAATATACAATGAATAGGTATGATAGGCGGTCGGAATTGTATAGTGCTCTTCTATTTAATCAAAACAAGATTATTAGAAAACAATTGGTGTTAAAATCATCGAGTATTTTCATAGTCAATGAAAAAAAAAGCAGACAGAAGATCTTTCATCTCTAAGTCTTAAGAAATCGAAAAAGAACTCTAGCTGATGGGAATCGATTTTGCGTACTTCAAAGTTTGTCATTCTAATTCATTAACTTAGTTAAAACATTACGAGTCGCATAATGTTCTTGTAAATAATACATAAAATATTATTAATTTTTCGACAAAACATTGATTCTTCGGATGATGTTATTGATTTGACATAGTCACCAGATGATTAATAAAAACAAGCTATGCTTTTTATATTTATTGTGAAACGTTATGTCTTACAACAGTAAATAATTGACGACTTATTGCGCCCAAGCCATATTGAATATCGTGTCAGTCAAAAAAGAATGGAAATTTCTATTCAAATTGTAAGGATAAATAAAACGAGTTCTTTTCCCTTCGATAGTTAACTAGCAGTGAAGAGCAATGCGATAGCATCTGTATTTTACAGATCTCGCTACAATGCAATTTAGCAACAGACATTGTGTCAATGCCAAATTTTAGCAATAAATAAAATTCTACTGATAAACTGATCTTTTTGTTAAATTATTCTATATGAAAAAGGAATAGTCATTGTTACCAGCCACTATAATTATATATTCGTTGCCCTGTGTTTCGTTCTGAATCATAAATGATTTTCATTCTTTTCTCGGTTTTTACACAATGCATATTCTGTAAAAATGAGCTATTAAAGTCAAAATATTAAATAAATTTAACTATGAACAAGAAAATGACTATCATTCGATGAATTGATGACAAATCCGTAACAACATTCACGAAGAAAAGAAAGTACCTTCATGCGTGATCGCTCTGCTTCAATGCACATGTATCTTTCTTTCGTTACTTTTTTTCAACAGTCGATCCAGCGGTCGCACATCGGAGAATGTAAAAATTAAACAAGTCAAAACACAATACATTTCATATTCGTTTATTAACATCTATTGTTATTTCCTATTTTGTGATTAACAATTCTCTGAGTGGTTTCCTTGTTAAATAACTACTGGCAACGAACCATTCGAACTATTCTTCATCTCTATTAACAACCAATTCACAATAAAGATACTTTTGTTTTCGTACACCAATCAGTGCCAGAAGCGTCTGGATTAGGTGCAAATACACGAGATGAAAAAGTGATGACAAAGTTTTTAGGTAAATATTATTGCTTGATTTCCAAAAAAATGTTAACAAAACATTTTCTCTTCAGATGAATAATGAGTTTGTGTCGATTACTCAACAAATCAGTACGTTCAAATGAGGTCCATAAAATATTCTAGTTGGTTTGCGTCGCAAATTTCTGCATTTGATTCTCACACGTGTCCAGCGACATGCATCAGGTGAAATTTCGTCACGTAATTATACGTGCTTTTTAACATAACGAGAAAGACAATAATTGAAATTCACTTGTAATCATTGACTATCAATATTAGAGATTACTGCTGTTGTTTGATATAGTATGATCGTTTGTTAATCAAATCTAATAGTCAGATGAGAAGCTATGCAAACGAAATTAAAGAGATTTATGCTTTTGTTGAGGATTTGAACTACTTGTATTCTCAGAAAATATAATTTCATCCTGCTAAACGTTTTTTTATTACTCTAATGGCATTCTCATTCAAAAAAAAAAACATCTTTTAGTACAATCCCTGTAGGATTAAACTTTGAAGTAGGGGAAAATTGGTTACCTTAAGTTGTCTATCATGATTTTAGTGAGCGCGGGTACACACTTGTACTCGACCTATTATAGCGTTTGTTTTAGAACAGAGCGTCATAAATGATTTCATCAGTCTAAATGAACGGTTTAAGATCAAATCGATCAGTATGGTTTACTATTCAAACAGACAGATGTATCAAAATTTGTATAATTCATTCAAAATATTCATGTATCAAATGGTATTTTAACAGTAATGACTTTTATTTCTAATCAACTGCTTATATTTACATTCTCTTCTAAATATTAAACAAAAAGGTTGTCTTGGAACAAAATTTTAATTCTTCTGAACTTCAAAATTTACCATTATGTTGGAGAGAACAATGCCTGAAGTAGATGCATTCCTATCTCAAAACATCACGGGTAAGTCCATTATTAAATCGAACAAGTATCTCCGGTTCAATTTTCCGAAAAGGAAATTATTGTTGTACTACTGATTATTATCCTTGCGAAACTATCTTGTTAATAATATGTTATATTTACAGTTCAGTTTCATTGACATCGAGACAAATCTAATCTACTTTTTTTTTTATAGCACTTTCATAGTTTATCAATATCGTGTTTATATTGCACAATGTTTATCCTGAAAATACATTAATCATTTATTTTTTGTTTTCTATTTGATTTTGATTTAAAAGTATTAAATGAAAATATCATAAAAATTGCATTTAAGAGTTTCTTTAGAATTTACTTCTGTTATCAAAAAGAGCAAAAACATTTTAATTTGCATTTGATTCTTTTTCTTCTGTTAAGAAACCGCCTTTTTGTATTGAACTTTGAAAAGATACAATACTTTGGAATGTTTTATGGAATCATCTTCGTGTACTCGATTTACTATATTCAAACCACTGAACCACCAGCGTGTGTATGGACAAATTACACAAGACACATAATAATGTATCCTATTCTTTATATCATTATTAAGTAGTGTGCAGTCCTTTCGTTGTTTGCAGTAATTTTTAAATCACCGCAGCCACGCTTAAAAATGTTGAGTCAGCTCGTACGTATTCCATCATTTTTCTTTACTGATTAAAATTATTCATGCTATTTAAATAATATTCTTTTACTAGTGCAATTAAAAGACAATCAACTATATTTTTGTTTTGGAACGTCCGTTTCGTCGATTAAAGAGATCTTAAAGCTCAGTTTTTTCAAGAGTCGTACCAATCGGCAATGAATCAACAGTTTAAGGTTTAAGCGCAGAATTCTTTGTGCTAGGTTTAAATAAATAAATAAATAAATAAATATGCGGATTTAATTAATACAATGAAAAAGTGTCTAATGCACGCCATATGATGTCAGCGAAATCCTCAAGACTTGATTTTCTTTTAGGCAAGATGTGGTAGGATTCATGCAAAACATAACTTATTTCATCGATCGATGAAAGTTCACTCTATTCAAATTATTTCTGGAAGACAGATTATTGTGGTATAAGATACGAAAGAAAAATTTTGAGAAAAAGATTCTTTGCTTACTTCACGGTCGTTTCCACTTTTATCTTCTCTAAGATAATACCTAATTACTAGCCATTAATTGATAATTATCTACTACATATCGAATAGTATAAAAAAAATCGGAAGACAGATCAAAATAAACATAATCATCAATGAGAATATAGCTAAAACGAATAAGTTGAATTGCAGAGCAAAACTACGCTCTTTCGGTTCTCTTGCTAGCAGATTAATTGTATTTTTAATTATGAACAGGCGATTTCCTACTAAAAAACAAACAATAATATCAATATCTCAGACTTGATCGATTGCTTCTTATTTTTTTTTTCAAATATATATTTCTATGACCCAAGAAATCTTCGCATGAATAAAATCATATTTTCTTCTTTTAAACATGATGCCGAGTGGTAACGAATTTTTGATAGATTGAATCAGGTAATTTCGGACTTGACATTTTTTTTCAGTCGATAAAGAAAAACTCAAAATAACTTATTCTAGATCACATTACATATCCATTCAGTTGAAACGAGAACTTTTATCGAAATCCTAAGTGATTTAATAATCTTACATGAAGAATATATTTATTCTTCTATTGAAATAGATAATCATATATAATTAAATATTTTCAATAAACACTTGTTTTTCTCTCAGTAAAAGCAAAAAATCAGATAACAGGAAAACAAAAACAAAAATTACACAAATGAGTCGGAATTATCAACTGAATCCAATTTTTCATCAACGTCTATCGCTGTATTATTATCGAGCACTGCAGTTGCTAAAACTGCAGGTGATGAAAGACGTCGTTCACGTCGACGATGAATTCCAACACACGATTTTGTTGAGGATAATTTTATTGTATAAATCGATGCCGCCAAATTAGGTGTTATGGCAGTTAATGATTCAGTCGAATGAGAATTATTATTATTTTTATTTAAATGTGACTGATGAAGATATTGATATTGCGAAACATTACCATAATAATAATCATATGGAGAATCGTAATAAGGCTTAAATGAGAAAAATACAGTTACAAAGTCAATTTTCAATTCTTTCGAAATAAAAAAAAAGTCATATTTACCATCATAGACGCTTCAGATTTATTGGGTTTATCTAAAGAGAAAAAGAAAAATCAAAAGATTAATAGAATATTAATGAATAATTAAGTAATTATTAACTCATGCATATTCATGCGCTATAAATATATTTATTCCCATAATTAGTCTACCTTTCGAGCGTGCTACTCCTTCACCATCACCACCTTTATTATAATGACGATAAGATATAGCCGAGTCAGTTACTGATTTTATTGGCTTTGTACTTGTCGGTATTGGTGGTGCTTTGGTGTTAGCTGCTGGTTTTGCTGTTAGACCAGTCGACATTAACATCATTTGATTAGCTATCGAACGTTGACTATTATTATTATTATTACTATTAGTAGTATTTGCTTTTGGTCGATGTTTTTTAACATCACTATTAGAACGTTTAGTTGTCGTTCCGGATGTAGCAGCAGTGGCACTATTGGGTGATGCTTTTATTTTATTACCTTTATTTGCTGAAGATGCTCTACTGTTGACACGAGATTGAGTAGTAGTAGTAGCATTATTATTAGGACGAGTTTTTTTCGATGGCGAATGTTTTTTTGGCGATGCAAGAACTTTTGAATTTGTTGGAATTGGAGGCAAATTGTTAACTGGTACTGGCGAATTGGGTTGGACAATAGATTGTTGTGACGCTAACAAAAACAAGTCATACATTTTTTTCTATTCAATAGAAACAAGTTAATTTCTTTCATGGTGTAAAGGAATCTATATGAAGTCGCTTTATTTTAATCGCAATTTTTGCGAAGAATTTCAATTCAAATGCAAGATGCTTATTTTTTGTTCTGGCCTAAATCTGTGCGATCTATTATTTTAAATATAGAACAACAACAAAAAATTATGCATTTTGAACAAGAAATTTTCCTCAGTTCCTTTTTTCTTGAAAATCCTCTTGGAAATTTGAATGAATTCATCTAGTAGATATGACCAATACTTTAATCGTACGGATAATGTCTCCTCTCTGTAGATAAAATATCTTAAATTCTTTCATGGATATTTACTATCATTATCATAATGTTCGAAATCATCTTGCCATTTGACTTTGTTTGTTGTATTCACTGTTGGCGGTCGTTTTTCTGATGTTTCATTGACTTTTGTATGATGTGATGGACGTTGTACACGAAGTATAACCTAAAAGAATAACATTAATTTAGTATCGTTTCGAGTAGCATCGTCAACATACCGGATATGGTGATGCATAACTAAGTATCGTTAATGCATCTTCATAAACGATTGATTCAAAACATACGGTTAATGCCATGATACGATCCCCTTATTGATACAAAAGAATATCATAATGCAAGAATATAAAAATCAAAAACCTGTTTTTAATTGATCCGATGATTTTGGTTTTATTATGCCTTGTGGTGGTGCTCCTTTATCAATTATTTCTTTAACAAATATACCTGCACGCATATTTCCTGTTATACTAAAATTAAGACCACTGAATGTTGGATCTAATAATGGAATATCAAGCGTTTCCGAATCCTAGTGTAGTTTTAGAAAAAAAAACATTTAAAAAATACAAGTATTACTAAACACAAAAACGAACTTTCTCCATATTCACTGAACGAAATGAACATGAAATACGATTCAACCAATCAACTCGATTATAGTGACCGTTGACACTCGCGGTTTGCGATTGACGAAAAGGAAATGTGCCAAACTAAAACAAGATATGATTATCTACTTTATAAATTAAAATGTAAACTTCTTCTTGCAATAGAGAATTCTTTTCAATTAGACATAAGATAAAGTTTAGGTTTTTTAAAACGATGAACATAAATATTCTTAATGAGATGTAAAACAAGATTTTGTATTTGCGGACAAGATTCTATTAGTTACAGTTCAATAAAATACATACATACTTTACAATCAGTAACATCTATTGGTAATTGAACAGCACTATTATCTAGTAAAAACAAAAGTAAATATTTATATCAATGATTACATATTACATAAAACCAACCCTCATCATCATCATGATATTGCCTTTTACTTTGTTGCTTATGATTAGAATTCGCAGAAGAAGGAATACTATGCAGATGCTGTCTATTTGCTATTCTACGGCTTTCATATAAATGCATATAATGTAATTCTATCGAAAACAACAGAAAACTATTTTAATCAATAAAATTAAATAGAAAAAACCTCTTAATTTCGGTCGTATATAAATTAACCATGTAAGAAATCCTATAAAAGTGCACATGATTAAAGTGCCAATAATTGAACCAGCTAAAGCTCCATTTGATACACATGGATCGAATTTATTTGATTTTGGTATAGCAGGAGTTGTTACTCCTGCTGCAAGCTCAAGAAAAGGATCAGCTAAAAAACCTCCACCACCAAATGGATTTTGTGTTCGACTTAAATCAAATGACATAATCATAAAATATAATCACCAACATATTCTTTTGTTGATGTCACTATGTGACATATACTACATGAATCGAACTATAATGATGCACAATAGAAAAAAATCAATTTTAGAAAAACAAGGAAAATTTTACTTGGAATTGAAAATGAAATAGATTTAAAAAAGACAACACCATGTGTTAATTCACACGGCTTTTTTCAATGTAATAGAGAACAAAACGAAAAGAAGAAGCAAGCGGCCGAGTCAGTTGGCTTATCAAATCGGAGAAAGACCGTCTAATGAGCAAACGAGCAAAAAAGACAAGTCAATATTGCACGATCGGGTCTAAACAACGGTAATTAAAATAAATGACATTCTTTCTATCTCTTACTGTCATTCGTTGCCCGACAGCTTACATAATAATAGACACTTAATTTTACTGTAATAGGATCTTTTGTCTACTCTATATACTTGTTTATCGATTCTTTTTCTTTCGTCGATCTACTGTTGTCATAAGTAAATGTTATTTTTGTTGCATTCAACAGGATAACTAATGTAGTTCAACAGTGCTAATACAAAATCTTTACACTTAATGCTATTCGTTAAGGTTTTTTTTCAAAAGAAACGATGTCTTTGGATAATTGTATTTAATTCGAGTAAGAAGGCAAGCCCATCGAGAACAATCCCCTCAAATTACATAGCTATTTGATTGATGAATGACTTAATCATAGAGAAATATATAGATAAATCTACGAATACTTTGTTTTTCATCAAATACTGACACCCACACCCAAAAATAGATCATTCACATGGTGTATAACAGACAAAAAAAAATTTAATCCCAATGCCCGAATCTAATTAAGTATAAAAATAAAATATTGCATATTGTTATTTACAATATCTTATTTGGTCATCAAGAAAAAAGCAACAATAAATTTTTTTCTGATTGTAGGAAAGATTGTTCTTGCAGTTCACCAATGTACATTAGTGGACTTAGTGACAAACTTTTCTTGGTGTTTTATTTTGCATCCGTTTCCAGTAGATCAACATATATCATGTTAACCACAGAATAGAATGCACTACTGATACCCAGAATCGAACAACTGACCAATGAACTGAGAAGAACTAAACCCATTCGAACAAACGTTTATTTCATATGAGCAAGTGGCCGAATGATTCGGTGAAACACTAATTTAAATCGGCATCCTGCATGTCTATTGTAAAGTTCCTCATCATATTTTTGAGTCTTATTTATTCGGTTTGTTGCACTTATTTCAAATTCACACATAACCCTTTATTGCTCGTTCCTATTAAAAAAACGACCAATGCAATACAATACAATACAATTACTTACTATTATAGAAGTAATGGCCAGTTTATAACCGAACAAAGCATGTCTATCAGATAGAACTGATACTACAAATGTAACAAAAGTCGAAATGCATTCAACTGCATTACTTAGCTACTAGGGTTAATTCAATAGTTTTAATTAGAAAGATGGAAACTGCCGATCGATTATGTCTACCGCTAATATTTAATAGTTCTGATAAAAAAGAAACGAAAAAAGTGTTAGACTAAGCTTGATCAGCAATGAAGTTCGATGCATTGCAAATGTAATCATGACTCTTGAAGAATCTTTCTCTAAATGTGAACTATGAAGAAGAAAAAAAACATATTTAATCAACTAGACAGAAAAAAATCATTGAATATATGAGTGTAATACCCAATATTTTTAGAATACAAGGTTTTTTTTTAATATATAAAGTAACGTTTGAAATGGATTGGCACATAATCTAGCGAGTAAAAAGACTACTAATTAAAATTAATCATTACTCTACCGAAAAATAACTGTATTTCACGTACATTTTAGTTGTTCTTATCTGCAATCATGATATGATTTTCCTGCTCTGATAAAGCTATTGGCAGATGTGATTTTAAACTTCAGCAGGATACATAATTACTTGTTAATGTGCAGACATGTAATACCTGCTATAATAACAACAGAATCCCTGGAAGAGTTAAACTTGACCTTCACAGAAGTGCTCTACTTTATGTCTATAGTGAATGAAATAAAAAATTCGATGAACTTTCGTTTGAATAAGAAGTAAATGGACTCAAGAAATATTTGTGTATGAATTTTAAACTTGATCAAAAGATTTTCCGAAGATCTGATTTCTGTTGTTAATGAATTTAATAAGCCCTAGTTCGAACTTAGTTTTTGGTGTTAGTCAACATTATAATAGTAGAGAATATGATATTGATATTGTCGTTTTAATTGATCTTGATAATTCTCACGCGTTATCTATATCAATAATATTGTATAATTGACGTTGAGAAACTTCCTTTCGTGCTTTATTCTATGAAAATTGTCATCACGGATGACTTTTATTTTTATATTGAGAACAATGTCTGCAAGTAAAGTTGATACTCTTATGAAGAATTCAGTGCTTCTCTTGTTTACTATTTAGATTAAATTCTTTTTGAACTGTTAAAACAATACGCTTTGAGCGCGATGTATCTAGCAACCTAAAAACATATTTCTTTAAAAATCACTTTGCCTTGGCATTTTTCACGCGCCGTTTTACATCTTAGCAGACATACGATAAAAAGGAATGAAATACATGTAGGTTCAACAAGTTTCTGATAGTTTACTACGAATTTATATAAAGAACTGTATCAACCATCAAATTTACTATAATCTCAACCACCATTCTATTTTTAGAATAGAGAAAATAAATTATTTTCAGCATACTATTATACGGAGAGTTTACGGAAGGACGCATGTTCAATTAAAAGTATAAATATAAATGAATCGTACTGAATTCTACGCAATGAATCAAAATTCTTTTTTTTTAAACATGAGATAAAAATTTCGATGAAATATTCGAACAATGGAGAATTTTAAGTCTTCATGTGTGCTCAAGGCAGCAACATTGTCTTTTTTTATTAAATTATCTATCTATTCGGATTCATTAAAAAGTAGATAATAATCACCTTCAATCTGTCATATCATCACAATCAAAAGTTTACTACCATCTTGACTTAATTCTATTCGAAAACATAAGTGCTTGGATCTTTCTTCAACTTTTACTGCTTAATTCAGAAATTAATAATCATAGATCTAAAGTCACGTGTACTTTCGCATGCTAAATTCTTTGCTCGACTCAATTACCCTGATATAATAAAACACGAAAACATTTTTTTTCTCTTTCCTTTCTACAGTTGGATAGAATAGATATTCGATAGAGAAGAAACTACGAAATTATCTTACTATTATTGCGTACTTACTGACATAACTAAAATAAAACGTAAAATAACATGAATTCTTTCTATTTCAGAACCTATAACTGCTACTATACGTATTTCGACTAGATGTCTTCAAGTGAAGACAGTGCAAATGCCGATCAAGTTGTTACTATTCGAGCAGGTGTTATTGGTAAAAATCCACGTAGTAATCTTGATCCAAAAGGTAGATTGTTTTTTCTTGATAGGAAATACAATACAGAAGTTTTCAATGCTTAAAATCTCAAGAAAATTTTTCTGTTGTTCGCCAGAGCCACTGAGGATTTTTTGTATAATGTAATATTAATTGATTTTATATTTAGTTGCTCGGACCAAGGCTGATTTAAATAATCATGCCAATCAACTCAACCCAAACAATCCAAGATATGCTGGTCATCAAGAGCGACTTGCCGCTGCTGCAGCTAGTCATGAAGCAGCAATTCTACACGAACAAGCTAAAGCTGCATATCAATATGCTGCGCAAATAGAAGCTGGTATATGCCTGTTAATATGTTAAAAACCTATATAATTAGAACTTTATTATTTGTAGCTGCTATGAAAGCTCAAACAGTTGCAATTGAGTTGCATCGGGAAGCTGCGCTCTGTGCACAACATGCACGCACGGGTTTGAATGCTAGTAGAGGTATACTCACTTTCTTTTTTCATTTTTAAATCTTTAGTAGCCATTTTGTATCATAGGTGGCCGAGGACGCAACCACAGACATGGCAAGTCTTAAATTTAGTTTCTTTGTATATAATTTACTTCTATGTAAAGGTCGAGGCCATCGACGAGTCGGCCATATTGTTGCTGGTCAAGATGGGCAAGAAAATAAATGTAATCAAGAGCGTCATGAAGATGGAGAGCATGAGAATCATGGATATGACGCAGAAGATCGCGAAGACGGTAAATAGAAGAAAAAAACGATCGGTATTTTTCATTTTACAATTTCTATTTTTCGCGCAGAACATGATCACCAGCAAAATGCGGCCGATAATAATCAGCTATTACCTCAACAGCAAATGAATCAATCATACAATTGATATGTTCATCAATAACTGTTGACATGAATGCTTTTCACTTGTTACTATTACGTAAATTCAGTGATAATCGAGCAGAATTCTAGCTTTTGTAGCATGTTGTTTATTTATCGATTACTTATCGTTGTTGATTAAACATGACTTTTTAATAGCAATTTGGATTCAAGTTCTTTAGGCAAAACAAACATAGATAAACTCAATCTTTATCGGTAGGACAGAACGGTTTAATATATCCGTAGAGTTGCTGTAAATCAAGCTTGTCATCATTAATGTCAAGGCTTTATTGACCGTGGCTTAGAATCGTTTTTGTTGAACGAAAAATCAACGCAGTATTGTTATAGAAGAAAAATAATTATAATGTAAATTCAGATCATTCCCTAGTAGATTATTTCCATGTTCGAACATTGAAATTGTCTCACAATAGTCCAGAAACTCAAGATTAGTAATTATGTGTTTGACTTCTTAGTATTATTTTTATTTTGAAAATCAAAATTAAAATTTTGGCATATCTTTTTCAGTATGATTTTCAGAGCGAAAAAAATCCTTTCGATGCTTGTAGTATTGAGCAAGTCGAATTTTACCATAATTAACATAGTCAAATGTCGATGTAGGCTCTGTAAGTAATGCTTGTAAAAATGCCCATAGAGCCCAATAAAGATGAATGGGTGCGATCAGTGAATCGCATAAATAGCATAAATATTCTAGCTCAGAATCGTTCGGCTGATATTGATTATAGATTATTGTTGACAAATTCAATTTTGAATATTTAAGATATTGAATGAGAAATGATTTTTGTAAGGGACGTGCCGGATATTTCGTATCATAATTATCTTTTGCTATTGCGAGAAAATATGAAACAATATCAATAAGATAATAATTATGTGAACAGTGATCAAAGTCAATAATTGATACAGATTGATCTTTTATATCGCATACAAAATTATTTATTTTCATATTATTAATACATAATACAGTAGGAATCTTGAGCGAGGACCAATTATTGTCAAAAATCAATTTCATACGATCAATATCATCGGAAATTTCAGTCCACGAAGTATCTCTTAATCTTAATTCAAGTTCAACCAATGTCAATGGAAATACCGGAGGTTTATTGAAACCAATAGCTGTTTTTAATGATTTGAAAACACTTTTACTATTTTGACTATTGGAATTTTCATTTTCTTTCTTCGTTTTGAGAAGACGATCGTGTAAGGCTAAATTTTTACTAGTAAATAAATCAATAAAATGCATTAATTTATCGGGTAGTTGTGGGCCATGAAATCTTATTGGAATTGAATGTAATTTAGCCATTTTTTGAGCAATTAATTCACTAAAAATAAATAATAGCAACAATCGATAAAATATTTTTAGGTGAAAAACTCACTGTGTTCGTTGTTCTCTTATATCAAGTATCTTCCCTTGAATATAACTAGAAAAATATCCATTAGTAAATGTTAATAAAATATGTGGCGCTTGCTGATGTTGAGCTAAATGAGTGAGTAAACGAAGTTGCTCTTGATGATCAGTGTATACATCTGAACTTGTTGGATAAATTCTAAGAATCACACTAGACTCTTCATCTTCATTGTCTTTTAAAAATACAACATAACGAACAAGATGATCGTCGTTATTTAAATTTTTGAAAACTAATTTATTTGTTGTCCATCTTTGTTTAATCGAACAAATAAGACGGCCAGCAATTTCTAAAGAATTAACATCAACTATAACTGCCTCATATGGGATAGTAGTTTTAGCTGATGCAGACATTGTTTACTGTACGAATGCATGTGTATTTTCGTATGTAATCGATCAACCGTAGCATAGAAAAGATTAAATAATAGAAACATAAGAATAAACGTCGTGCTTATGCATCTAAAGAGAGAAACTAGTAAAATAATCAACGATAATAAATTGACTTCCTACATTCTTCGTTTGATCAACATGAAAATGATCATCAGTATTTTTGACCTTCTAAAAATATTTAATAGCGTATTGAAAATGTAGTCGATAGAATACCTATGAAAAACAAGATTAATCATGTATTATATTGAGAAGAATAGAATATGAAAGTATTAGTACGAAAAAAGACAAAATTTGGTGTTCGAAATGAAAAAACGATCGCTTCATTGACGATGAATTTGTCACTGAATATCATGTTTCAAGGTTTTCATCTCAAATACGAATAAATTCAAATAGAATCGAATTGAAAACTGCAGCTTCTTCGCAAAAAAGCAACATTCGATAACTTATTTGACTCAAAATCTGTACCGGGCTACAGTAACCGTTGTTGAATAAGAATTTACTTTGTTTTAGCTGGCTCTAGCGTTTCATTTTCCTGCTAAAAAAATGAAGAAATGCTTAATATTGTTACCCTCAACATAACTGTGCACATCAAATGAATTCAATTGAACAAGTGCTCAACAATTTTTCTCTTACACAAAAAATAATTTTAATGGAAAATGAAATTTTTTTTGACTGTTGCACCGAACGTGATGTTCTCAATTAGGGAAAGATAATTTCAGAATGAAAAACCAATAATAAACAAATCAAATGAGGCATTCTAACTTTTATTATAAGAAAATTTAGCATCCAAAATATTTAATATTTTCGTCGATTTCATTCAACAGGACCGAATTTCTTTTTCTGTGTTTGTTTCACTTATGTTTTGTAAAATTTCTTAAACACAAACAAGTCACAGTTTACACAAAGCTGATCATCAAACATCATACTCTCTTTTGATTGGATTTAATTCCATTGACCATCATAGCAGTTGTACCGTTTGATGTCGATGAAACGACAATTTGGTTTTTGTTTTGAGAATAATAATGCACATACTGTCATTCTCGAAGTTTAATGGTAGAAAATGGAGACTGAATGCCTCCGTTTGTTTTCATGCCTGATTTCGGCGGTCTATAAAACAAAACAAAAAGTATCCATTCGATTATTTGTTTTTGCACAGGATAAACATGCAATGACTATATTACGTGTTGTATATATGTGTAGCAGCGATAGCTATTGGAGCGTCTCACTATCGAGGCGGGTTCTTTACATGGAAACCTGTAAGTTAAACTTTTTAGATTGGGAAAATTATACTCGGGTCACGTTTTGATGGCACGATTCTTCTAAAGTCAGAATATCACTATGAAATTTTTAATAAAACGTTGATAAAGTCCGTCATGAAATTCAGTGTATGTTTCACTTCTATTTAATAGGAATAGAAATCTACATAAAAAAAGACAACCGAAACTCGTAGAAGTCAGTTAAAATGGCATTTCTTTTATTCTCTTGAATATCTAACTTTTTAACTTCGACGATAATTTTCAACTGATGATGATCTTTTTCGACTAACTTATGAAAATCTAATTCGAATCAAGCGAACTATCTCGGAGCCTGTTAACTCATTCTCATCATATTCTCTATGGTTTTACTATTATACGTCTATCCGCAGACCCCCTAATCAAAATCCAGTTCCAACATCATTTACTCAACGTCACGCTTGGCGTCGTAGTTCTTATTTTTGTGATCAAACAACTATTAACAGTGGTGGCTTGATAGGAGTTGGTAGTGTGTGTGTTGTATTGACAGTCAGCGTGGTTCATTGGGTTGTCCTGTAAATGCAGCTGTACCATGTACTGATTTTAGTGTTTCACAAGACACGAGTGCTGGTCAATCATCAACAATAATAAACTTTTCTCCAAACATTATGGTCGCTCTATCGTTCACAGGCGGTGCTTGAGTAGCACTTCAAACAGGAGGTGGCAATTGGGCTGTTACTACACAGATAAAGTATTAAAATTTAATCAATAAATTTTCTTCGTTGCCGTAAAATGTTACTAATGAGACTTAATCTACTCTATTAATCGCTTTATGATAGAAATAAATCTATATTATCACGCTTGAGGATTTACGTATATCTTCATTTTATATTCAAGCGTGATCTATAAAAAATTAAAGTAAGATTTGCTTGTTAATGAAGATAGTTATGAAAAACAAAGCTCCCGTGTGTATCAAATATGGGGTTGTTCAGTTAACTAAATTTATAACACTGAAGATATATGTACTTCTGATTTTCTACATACGACAACTGTCAATCTGACGCAAAAATTCTGTAGATGACTAGAAGAATTCATGACTAGTTTCGTTTTGAATAATAAAAAAACTGGCAAAACAGATGCAACTGAAGTTCTTTTTTTTCTATATGTTAATCGAGTATTTTGTCTAATACAACTACAAAATATTGACGAGGAAATTTTATGGAATTATATTAAATAGACGAGAGGTAAAAGCCATCTCATAAATCAATAGCCATTTAGAATGTGACTGCTTCATATTTGGAATAATCTTCATTAATCTAATGTAATTCTTCTTTGACATTCGTAAAAAAAGACATCCTAGTTTTTTTTATCATTAAACTCTCAGTTCAATGCAGCTATTCAGTCATCTAAATCAGTAGATTTAGTAATAAAATTAATGGAAGGAAAAAAAACATAGCTATTAAAAAATAATGATACTTCGTACAAGTTTAAATAATATTATACTATCAAAAATCACATTGAGTATAAAAATATCTTAGCAATGTCTTTCTACACTTCAGTACCTGTATGCGACTTGATGGGTACTACAATACTGCACCAACTTCTGCTATTGTTCCTGTCAGATTGCTTCGACAAGGTTTTTTTTTTATATACATGGCTAATATCTACTGCTGATACAGGTGGTGATACAGTTAAATGTCGATGGGCTAGTGCGACCGCCACAGTACCAAATGGTGTAGTCGCTGATAAATGTGTTGGAATTTGTAATACTTTTCCTAGAGCAACGCTTATCACAGATAATTGCACGAGTATATCAAGATAGAGGGAAAAAACCTACATCTATTCATTTTCCTATATTTAGTGTCATACACAGCATCAGCCGTTGGCTTTTGGGCTGTTAGTTTGATGATGGAAGACTATGAATTTACTTGGAAAAAAAACTTCTTGTATGTACTACTGTTATCTTGTTGAAACTAGTAGATTGTGTATGTTTGCAGGTCGGCCACATTTTTACAATTTCTGGTTCAAGTCTACACATCGAGTAGTACTTGCATCGTTGGTAAGCTTTTAACAAAACCTCACTGCAAGTACAATTGAGATTTTAATAATGAAAATAGGACCAGCATACACAGGAAATCATCCAGTTGGTGCTTGTGTTGGTTGTACAGGTGTAACACTTTTAGATGTGCTCACAGCTTCACCTCCTGGTATTTGAATCTTGCTGATAAATAGTTCATCTTCTCAATTAACAATGCATAGGTATGACTCGTGACGTAATCACTCAATTAACCACCAATGCATTAGTCTATTCAATAACAATGACATGGATACCACCAGCATATGTTTGGAGTGAGTATTTTTTTCTTAGCCGAAATAAATAATATTATCTTGAATAGAAGATCCTATTTCGCATATAATATTTCCAAAGGATAAATGATATCCCCAAGAATAGAATCTAATTCAGTCAAAGTTTACTTAGCTAGCACACTATTCGTTGATATCTTGAATTTCAAATCATTTTCGTTATGATTTTTTTCTTTTGGCAAAGCTCCAATCTTGTTTGTTATACACCTATCGATAGTTTGGGTCAACAAGGTGATACACAATGCGTTACTGATCTTGTTGGTGTTGCTGCACCTGAACTTATCTATACAAGTTATGTTAATGGCACTACAGTATAGATCTAAATTTGAACGATTGCTTCATTTCTATTCTTCACTTTAATAGTCTCCAGTGGGTACAGTTCTCACTAATCAATCATCATGACGTGTTGAATGTACTAAAGCTGTATTTCATTCACCAGTTGTAGTATTTATTCGATTTTTTTTCAACTATCGACTGCCTCACAAGTGTATGCACTTGATGCAAGCACTAATGCAGCCAATGTTATCTATTCAAACTTTACTTTGATCTTCTGCACACAATTTACATGGACACTTGCAAGTCGTTGTTTCCACAAGGTTTATTTTCTTCCAATTAAATTTTTCAATTTACTTTTTCCTAGGGTGAAAGTTATTACATTTTATTTGGCAAGTAAGTTTATTTCCCAACATGCACGGTAAATTATTTAACGATTCATACAGTGGTGTCGTAACGGGTACTGAATGAGTGTGGTCCACAATCAGAACCAATCACTGATTCAAACTTTTGGACATACAATATTTTCAATTCAGTTGCTTATGGTAATTTAACTGGACAGACAACAGCAAGCACAACAATAGTATCTATTCCTACTGTATCAACATTGGGTGCATCAACAACAGCAGCTAACGCAAATATCACTACAACTGGAATAACTGTTCCGAGCTCGAGTACACTTTATACGGGTAAGCTTTTTTTTACTGCGAACAATATGCAATTATTAGTTCAATATATTTAGGTATTGGTACAAGTTCAACAATAAGAACAACAACAACTAGCACCATCTCAACATGTAAGCACATATAGTTACTGATTTGTCCTTTTCCGTTTTATTCATATAGTAACATCTACTTATCCATCGGTTCAGATAGTCAACCCGAGTGGTATTATTCAACGATGTAAATAGCCCGTGGTTGCTGATACATTGTTGTCTACAGCTGTTGTAGGAGCTATATCATTAGTTATTTATGGTATTGTTATTTCTAAAATGGCAGCATCAATGTCAAAAAAATAAGGCATTCCATATCGAGACAAACATTTCTACTGACGACATTTGTGTAAAGCAGCTTTTCTTTTATAATGAAGAATTGTATACTTCATAAATAAAGACTTTTCTCTGAGGATTTATAAGTTTTTATCTCTATAACAATATTATCTATATCCCAAGATCATGTTGTTCGTCTTGGGTAATCATCTGACAAAACACAGTTTTGCCACAGTCTTTTCAGTTCATTATCTGTACCATCATTGGTGCATCTATTTAAATGATGTTCTTATTTTTAATTACAACATGAGTTTGCCCTTTGTTAGTACAGGAACGAGAAAAAACGATTCCTCTTTTTTTGATCTTCGACACTCCCACAATACGACAAATACTGGCAAAAGAGAAAGAAAAATATACGATAAAAAAATGCGACAATAATAAAAACTAGGTCACATTACAATACACAATAGAATATTATATTAATATTGTTAATACTAAATCTCACTGCTTATGTTCCACACATACATAAACATAGAGACACAGCAAATAAAACACAACAAAATAGAACACTCCGAGATTCAGCAAACAGAATATTGAGAAGAAAATCCATTGGCGAATATCAGTACGAAGTATATGCGTGTATATATTGAGGAATTAAAAAAAAACAGCAATGTTTGTGTGTGCTTGTGAGTGCATTGAGCATATATTGTTCTTTGGGTATTAAAAAAAGCAGAGGAAAAAAACGCATATTCGTTTAGGTTTGTTTTTCTTTATACGGCCACTGTCATCTTCTTTTGAATATCGTCGATTAATGAATCTCCAACACACTAAAACACAATAAATCGTAAAATAAATGAAACAATAAAAAAATAAGCTTCTATAAAAAGCGATGACAACATTATATGTTGACATAAAGCGATACAACAATTACAATACTAATCGAACAGACAATATAAAATATTACCCTTGATAATTTATATCTTGATATTACTCGGCAAACTTATGTTGAGCTCATAAGTAGGGATAAACTAGAAGAAGGATATACAACACGAAAGTCAATATATATACAACAGTATGTAAAAGAATTATTCGGACGCCCTACTTATACAAATTTTGTTGAGTGAATTTCTGAGTGAAGGAAATATATTTTTTAAACTCTGATTACATCATTCGATAGATCATCATCTCTACTGTCTATTGCATAGAAAATAATTTTTCCATAATGTAGTTTTTATAAAATTTTAGAAGGTTTTCCCAGAAGCACTCGATTTCTCAAATAAAAAATTATTCGAACACTTGTATTTTTTTTCTTTATCACAGCTCTGTTTTGCATCGAGACATTTTGAATTACATAGCATCTGATAGAGAAAACATTTCTCTACACACTGGTATGTGTATAAAAATTGAAAAACAAATGTTAAGATCATGCCGAAAAGTTCTCGATGTCTGAAGCATCATAGATTTTACAGAAAGTCATCGTCTTTTGGCTTCCCAAAAATGAAAACCCAACTCAAAATATATCATCTGAGAGAGAAAAAACCGCTGATCCCAAATATGTCTTTTGTGTTTTAAAATTCTGAAATATTATGTGTAATAGTTTATAATTCAAATTAATATTCAATACACTTCATCTAATATTCTCAATTTTTAGACAACTAAGTTGAAGTACAAAAGTACTTAAACGATTCAAGCTTGTAGAGAATTCAATTCTCTAGCTGTGATAAAGAAAAAAATACAAGTGTTCGAATAATTTTTTATTTGAGAAATCGAGTGCTTCTGGGAAAACCTTCTAAAATTTTATAAAAACTACATAATGGAAAAATTATTTTCTATGCAATAGACAGTAGAGATGATGACCTATCGAATGATGTAATCAGAGTTTAAAAAATATATTTCCTTCACTCAGAAATTCACTCAACAAAATTCGTTTAGTATGGTACCCGAATAATTCTTTTACATACTGTTGTATATATATATATATACACACATATATTAACCAAGAGAAACAGTAAAGACAACTCCAATAAGAAGAAGAGCAATGAGAATATAAAAAAGTTTAAATAATCAAAAATTATTCTACTTACGGCACAGAATTCATCAAAACTTATTTTTCCGTCTCCATCTTTATCTGCATTTATGATCGTCTATTCGATTAAAATGCAAAGTAAAATAGGTTTTTTTCTTTTAAAATAAAAATTTGTTTTTTCTTTTTATTTACTTTATCAACAATTTGTTGTAATTGAGAATCTTTTAAATTAGATCCGACCATCATTTTTAGCACTTGAAATAATTCGCCTAGAAACAAAATAATAATAGTTTTTCCTTGTAACTGTTTCATAGACTCGAGGGACAAACAGATTTGCATAGAGCATTAAATTAATTCATATTTATTTTACGAATCGATAACAAGAAAACCTAATATAAAAATAATTTCGATAGGCAACGACTGATAAAACAATTTCCTTCTCTATCGAATCGCAAAAAAAAGATCTACTGGTGTCTAGTGTCAACAAGAAAACAAACTTTTTTTCATTGTCGATCAACATGATGCACTTACAGAATTATCCTTCGATATCCGATCTATGTCATATTTGTTTCTATCATCACTTACAATATTTATCTGAAAATCTCAAGATTTGTTAGTAGAAAAACAAACGTTCGATACTATAATAATCAAAACTTAATTACCATTGGAAATAAATCCATCTTTGTCCATATCATAAATTTTAAAAGCAACTAAAATAACAACGACTATTAATTATGCTCTTATTAACATGGATAGACATACATTTAAGTTTTGATTCTTTATCGCCTTTTACACTAAATTGGGAAATACCGCCAATAAATTCTAAAATAAAAGTCAGAACTTATTTTATTATCAAAATTCATTGCTTCTAATTCTACCTTTAAAATCAATTTCACCATTGCCGTCAGTATCAAAAATATCAATAACACGTTGAACAAGTGGATTTTGTTGGAGTTCAGGTATAGACATAAATTCTTGTACACTCAATGAACCACTACCATCGATATCTAGTTTTTTAAAACGTTTACCTAACCGGCGGATTTCATCGGCATCAACTACAAAAGCAATTCATAAAAATAAACAAACAAATAAAAAGAAGAGCTGTTTTACATGTTGCACAAAGCTCAACGGGTATTGACGTCATATTCCCCTAAGAAAATAAACATGTATTTTAAATATAAACTAACTAAAATCATACCATGATGATGTTTCAGCTAAATCTAATATCAGTTAAATGTAGTAATCCAACAATGTTTTTCAAGAAAGAATAATCCACAAATACTCCACCATTTTAGTTATTATTGTCAATGGCCTCGATTGTGATGATTCATAAGCCTTATTCGACGAGAAGAGGTCGCTATATGAATATTCATCTTGAATATTCTTGAGTGGAGAAAAAGGACATTGGCATATGGAAATTTCTTTTTCGTCGTATATCGTAAATGAATGACGTAATTTCTGTGAGTAATCATTTTTTTTAAATAAAAGCAACAACAAGTTTCACATTTCTATCATTACTGTCGTTGAAGTTGGTTTAAGGCGTCGACGTTCCGTGCGTTTTTCTTTTAGACAATTTATTTTGTAAATTGATTAGAATATGCACACTCTATATCACGCATCTATCATTCATCGATATATTTGCAAAGTCCATAGTGCATCTACCTGTACATAGGTATATAATTAGAGGTTTTCTTTTCAGATAAAATTTTTTTTTTGCTTTTCACACATCGATACATTCAACAATCATGAGTGACATAAACGATCATTTGTCCGACACCAGTTCAGATTTAAATTGGCCACTTGATCATTCCTTCGAACGACAACCCGATGATCGAGTTGTTTTCGAAAATGTTGCTGATCAATATGTAAAAGGCGCAGATGTTACCGCATTTTTCACCATTTTACATGACATAAAGGTCAACTCAGAAGAAGACCAAATTGGGTTATTACGCGTAAGAATTACTCATTTGTATCGTATGAATAATAGTGTTTTTGTTTTTCTAGGTTGGTTACACAAATATTAAAGAGTGTGTAGCATATGCTCCTGTACAATTCACTCCATCTGCATCATCAGGAGCGACTTGTCATGGTATAGCAGCATTTCCATCAGCATCATTACCTGTAACCGATGATGAATTCTATCAGTTTTGTTATATTTTAAATAAAACAAAAAATCTTGGTTCATCGATACCATTCCAATTGAATTGTGCACCCGATGATATTGATCTTTTATCAAATGCACCAGTACGAAAAACCAAACCTGATAGTTTTATTGCATTATCCGATCATGAAAATGATGATTTTCTTGTTATACATACGAAACAGATGTTAACAGAAGAAAAATTACGTCAAGAAAATCGACAACTATTAGAAATAAATCGTCGATTTGAATCCCAAAATGATGAATATAAAGCAAAATTAGAATCAATAGAAGCTAAAGCTAAAGAACAATGTGAAAAAATTTCCAACGAAATGCAAGTATGTCATGCAAAAAATGTGATTAATACTATTAGTCATTGATAAATCTCTTCCGATAAGAATGATTATCATCGTTGTTTAGAGAAAGAATAAGATAATATTCACGTGATTGAAACATTCGCTGTAAAGATAACTGGTTTTCCACACATCATATTTACTTAACTTCAAGCTCTGCGCATCAAAAACGCAGTAGGAATTTTTATATGACGTTTTACAAGAAGTAAAACATTTTTCCTTTTTTGATGTTTCCTTTATATTCGAGTTGAGTGCATACATTAGAATCCCATTAGAGATACAAAAAAAAACACGATCAGAATCTACAGAGCTATAGGCATTTTTCGGTTCTGGCATAGTAAATACCAACGAGTTAGGTGACGTCATTTTCATTTGAGATTTTGCCCATGAGTAGGCTTGTATTTCAATGTGAAGCCTTGCGATTTTCAAGTTAATCCAATATTTTTCTTGCGAACTATTCAAGGCAAAAACATATTTTTGCTGTATTCATATATTAGAAAGAAAATACCTATCGATGTATCAAATACCTTCAAGTTAATTATTTGTATAATTCAATTAAATTACAAACTTCTGTTTTAGGAATTGACTGCATCACATAAAGTAGCCATCGATACATTATCATCTCGAGAACAACTCGAATCTAAACTACGCGCTGAATATGATAAATGCCGTTCACTATGTAATCAATATCAAACTGAATCTTTACAACATGCAGAACGTTGTTGTACAGTGGAAGATTCTCTTGCTAGAGTATCAAATGAAGCAAATCAAATTCGTTCACAATTAGCCATTACATCTCAATTAGCTAAAGATCAAGCAACACAAATTGTTGATTTACAACGTCGTTTGATGCAAGCTGATGAGTTATCGAAATCGGCAAATCAACGTCAAGCATTACTTGAACAACAATTACGTGATTTACGTTTAACATCAGAAAAAAATCAAACACAATTAGATGCATATGCAAAACAAATTACTGAAAAAGATGAACAAATCATTGATTTACAGACAAATAATAATCTATTACAAGAAAAATCAAGTTCGTTAAAAGCTGATTATGAATCTTCAGTCATAGCAGGTAAAAGAAACGAAGAATTGCAACGACAAATCGATCAATTAAGTGAAGAACATCGCATCGAGAATGAATCAGTAAGAAAACAGTAAATCAATGATTCGATTTGATTTTTATATATTTTCTATTTAGGCACAAAAAGAAATTGAATCACTGAAAATTCAGTTAAACGACATGAACTCTTGTCAACAAGCGTATATGGCATTAAAAGTTTCATTTTCTGAAATTGAAAAACGTTGTGTTAAACATCAAAAAAGTGAAATTGAAGCTAAACGACAGTTGGGATTCAATGTCAAGTCGATTGTAAGTTATCTCCTTATTTAAGAATAAGTTTCAAGTTGGTTTTGTCTCATCATATGGCATTTCAGTATTTCAAACAAACAGTTTAAATTCAATGGGATTTTTTTTGTTAATACACTTTGAGCGAACTAACTTTTGAAGATATTTTTTACAATAAAACAATTAATTTTTTTTCTATTTTTAGAATGATTTACAACATACAGTTGTAGATTTAACGAACCGATTATCAACTGCAGCTGATGAATATAAAAAATTATACCTCAAAGGCGTTGCGCCCGAACGAAATGCACAACACGAACAAACGAATCCAACAACTTTAGTAAATGAATCTCCTCTCAATAATGATACAATTGAAGACATGCTCCGTAGTTTAAACGTACTTGAGCCAGCGAAAAATGAAGAGCGACATGAACTAGAAAACGATATTACATCATTACCAGCATCCCTAACAGATGATAATGTTGAAATAGGCAGCTGTCCAATGTGCTATTGGGAGTTTCCTAAACGTATGACACTCGATGAGAAGAAAGATCACATCGAACAGCATTTTACCAGCAGTTGATTACAAATCTTAAACTTTGTATATTGAACAAACCGTTACTTTCTTTATAGATATATGGATTTGCGATTGATTTTTTTTTCATTTTCTTTTTTTTAATGAAAACCAGACTTTCTTGCTCTTTATTTTCTCTATTAATACAACTTACTGTCATTTGTATTCACCTACTATGATTGCAGCAAGTTCTATAATATAACTTTAGAAAAACTCCCACGACTATTTATGAATTATTTTATTTAACATAAAAGCATCATATTAAATCTATTTATTAAGTGTACTTTTCTCCAATGATAGATTCATTATTTCTATGGCATCGTGTAATGTTAGTCCTTGTTTTCTGTCTTCAATTGTTTCGTTTCCTAACGGTGTTTCTTCAGCAATAAATCGATATGTTTCAGTGGCTCCTTGAAATATTTTAGAAGATAAACCAACACTTTCGAACATTTTTGAAATTTCTTCCATTTCACCAGCCCATCTTGCTGCTTTTGGTGGTGTATGTGGAATGAATTTACTTAATTTATCAAATATATCTGGCATGGTTTGTTTTAAATGATCGAAAAGTATTTCGTCTAGTCCAAAGGATTTTGCTGCAATAAAAGCTTGAATACCAATCGCAGTTAAACCTTTTAATAACGATCCTTCACACATTTTTAATTTACTGGCTTGGCCGATTTCACTTCCGATGACACGAACCTTCATTAAATTTGTGTATTGAAATAAATCAGCTATTTTCTGTGCATGTTCACCTGATAGATATAATGTACAACTGTATCCCGGAGTACCTGGTGGTAGACCAATAATGGATCCATCAACAAAATTTCCATGTGGCAAAAGTTCATCTATAGAGCATAGCGTTTGGGGTGCTATTGCATTCATATCAACGTAGATAGCATGCTTGTGCTTGTGTAGATAAGGTGCGAAACGTTGTGCAAGGGATTTTGCCTGCGATGAAGCAACAATAGAAAAAACATAATCAGCTTGCTGAATCATTTCTTCGTCGGTTTTAACATCAATAATACCAGCTGAATTGGATAATTTTTGTGTACGTTCGCTACGTTCTGTTAAATTTGTAATTATACGAAATTTATTTTCAATTGATGAAAGAAGAGCTCGGCCGATTGCATGACCCTTTAGAATAACAAAATAGATTGAATATCTATTTCAGTATGAATATGATTTTTACCATATCTCCAGGACTCATTATAGCAATTGTAGTTTTTTCGGCCATTTTGAATTGGTATACTGTTGATAGAGAATAGATTATTTGCCAGTTTTGTTGTTCGTATGTGCACAAATAAACCTTATCAAGTATCACGAGGAAAGATTATTTTTTACTTTTGACTATTGCTATTGGATGATGTCGACACTTTTATTAAAATCTATAATATTTTTAGTTAATTGTAGCTAGTCATCAATGAAAAATTTGAGTGTCTATAAAATGATTAAATGCGAAGAGAAATTATTATAGTTATTTCATTTGATGTGTAAATTTTTGAGTATTAGTACATTGCCTTGAAGCCGATTCCTACTGTGTGAATGTTAATATTTGATTGGCTGCTGTTTTATTTGAGAAAAAAATCATGGAATTATTATTTTAGAACACTGATTTTTAAATTTATTCAAACGAAAATAGGAAACTTCTGCAAATTCAAGTTTTGTTCTATGATGCAGATTTAATTGAAGACTGTTCGATTAGGTTTATTCATTATAATGAAAATATGAACTATATAGATGCCATGGTTCCCGATTACTTTTCGAAGTGAGGGGGGCTAAATTTTGGCAGAAAGTATTTTTTCTGGCAGCCAGTATATGTCAAAAAGAACATCCTTGATTTATAATATCATCATCTAGCATAGATGATCCAAGTTCATTTTTATTAAAAATAAGTAAAAACAACATATTTATAAAAAGAAATATTTCAAAAAACTTTTNAGCTCCCCTCTAATCGGAGTCCCTGATAGATGCTATTTAAGTTTTACTTGAAAAAGAAATCAATCGAAAGGACAAATCTCGATTTATGAAACCAAAACCACCTTAATGAGAAACCCGGGTCGATCGCTCCGATCACCGGATGCTGTGGGAACCGACTGAAAACGGAAAGATAGAAAAATCACCGTATCCAACTATACCGCCACGATCTGAGAACGAGTTCTTCTGTTTTCAAAATATATTGAGTACCACGTTATTGAAGCCACGTTTTCTATTTTTGCTTTTTGCGAATATAAAACATGGTGTCTACATCAATCAGCTGGAAAACATAAGTTATCACTGCATTGTTTTAATAGAGTTATGTGAGTTTGATGCAAAATATGGACTACTTGAGAAAGAATCTATATTTTAGAAAGAGTAATTGTATGAGTGTGATTTTCATGCTGATAAGTGTTTCTGTCAGTGATAGTTTGAATGTTCAGTGTGAAGGTACGATTTAAGTATATATGCCACCAGTATCTCGAATTATTAGGATTCATAAAAGCTTAGTTTGAGAATTAAAGTAGTTTCAAATGAAATCAACAGTCATCGACATAATATCAAGCAACAAGCTTAGTTTCACAAAGAAAACGAGCCGTTGTTGGTAAGCTTCAAAGAAGCAGTATTCCATTTTCAACGTTGTATTGCTTGATTGGATACTTCAAACTCTCAATTTTAATCTTTTGATAGAAGATTGAATTCGATTTCGAATTGTTATACTTACATTTTCGAGTACTTATTCTCATTTTAATTAGATTTATTTGAAAACTAATCATAGTATATAGATGATGAGTTTTCGAATAAACATACTGACTAGTCTCGCGCACTTGGCACTAGTACACTTTGTCCCACGATCACTGCCGCAATGAGAATTCGTTGGGGTAAGATAGCTGTATGTAAAGAAGAGAGTACATTAATTGAGTTAAGTCATTTAGTTGAATATGTTACTGATTCATCACGTTTATAAATGCATTCCTTTACAATAATAACGCTCTTTTTTTTATTAACGCAAGTTGTTTTTTCGAAAAATGGCAGCAGTGTAAAGTTACAATTTATTCTTTTTTTTAAATTTTAATTACCCAAAAATTTAAGTTAAATTTATAATAAATTTGATTTTTTTTGTATAAAAATGTAATCAAAATATAGCTTTGCATGTAAAAAATATAAGTTTTTTAAATTTAAATTTTAGAAAAATTATTCTTCGTTTTAATAATTTTTTTATATAAAAATGTATCACCTCTCAAAAGTGATATCAAAAGAATACTATAGACTTATAGAATTTATTGGGATTATTTATTTTTAATGTTCACAGTATCGAAAATCTAAAAATCCATTTTCAAAAATTTCAAAAATCAGTTCATCCAATAATCTAGCAATTTTGTGAATCACAGAAAAGTATCCTAGAAATTACTGAACGAATTATGCAGCTAAAGAAAGAGCACATTTTGCTTTCATTTTTTCTTGACTTTTCTTAGCTCAAGATTTCAATCAGAAATCGTCTCCTTACAAAATTTGAGTTGGATTTCATTTAATAGGAGACTTTTTGCAATGTAACAGTAAAATTTTACAGAACAAAATCTATTTTTCTACAAAAACAGATCTATGATCCATCATATCGATCTAATTATTATTCAATAGCAGTTTACATTTACGACGAGTGTCCAAGAACAGGATTGGGAATTCGTCCGATGCCTCCGAACACTAGCAATAAACAGAAAGGCACTAGAGGAATTGGCGATTGCCTCACAGACACGAAAGGAATTCTTCTCAATACCAAGACATCTCCCTAACAAACAGCACACCATACGATACCTTCTCCGTAAGATACAACACAAAATACCCAGACAATCACTCAATTCCATCGGCAGGCATTGGCTATCATCGATCTAACAGTCTAACTTCTCAGGTAAAAGCTACAAGCCGATGTCAGTCCCTCCAAAATGAATTTATGTGAACCAACCCGACAATCATGAAAAATACAAGGAAATGACTACCAACCGTATATACAAC
The DNA here is from genome assembly GCA_905331475.1 of Rotaria socialis. Classification (NCBI taxonomy): domain Eukaryota; kingdom Metazoa; phylum Rotifera; class Eurotatoria; order Philodinida; family Philodinidae; genus Rotaria; species Rotaria socialis. The sequence goes on along the minus strand of CAJNYU010000909.1, from coordinate 12,051 downwards.
AAAACCTATTCAAGAATAACCTTCGATTCCTACCGGAAACCTCACAATGACAATACCATGATTCTAACGAAGTTACTTGATAGGAACTCATCCCACATTTCCTTCGGGTAACCGGGGAAATGTTGTGTCTCTCAACACTGTTCTAATTGATCCCGGGTTCAGGAAAGTGCTGGGGAACCGAGAAATTATGATATTTCTGCTGACAGTACCCATGGGTTGACACTACTACCGTCAGGGGTTAACCACCAGTTCCTTCGAGGAACCGGGGAATCGATAATTCTCGCATACACATCCCCAGTTACTCGAAGGAAATATGGGTTGATCCCTTGACGGTAATCAGGACAGTCCCTGGGTACTATCAACAGATTTATCATAATTCCTCGGTTCCCCGGGGCCTTCTGTTATCGAAAAAGATGGCCAAAGTGTATTCGATAAGCGTCAGCTTCACAGTTACTGAATGGATATAGGCTGTTTCCCTTCAAGGTAAATTGGTCATTTGGTAGGTACTGTCTATGGAACTATTATGGTTCAATTGTTTCTGTTTTAGGTGTAGATTGCTTCATAGGAACCAGCTACATGTGGTGTGGAATTGAGTTCTCTTTTGTCAGTTCCTTTCGTAGGTAGAGAGGATCAGTTCTGGATGTTTCTTGAGTTCCCAGTATAGTAATGATCATCTCAGCTATCATAAGGATGTGTGGGATGAATGTGAAGGATGTTTTGGTTTGGAATTGTTACGGTTTTCAAATTTGGGTGAATAATTTCAAGAAATGGATAGGGAAATGAATGAGGATATGTGGTGGTTTCGTTGATCAGTTCTCGTTTCCTCGAGGATATTATTTCTTTTGGTTGGCATTTGTAGGTATCGGAAGAATTCCTAAACTTCAGCCCTTGCACATGGCTGACTATTTTAGCGCAACGAATTGTCTTGCGACAAACTGTCGTGCGTCAAATTGAACCCAGAACGAACAATCCGATAGCCGGATCTAACCGGATTCGATCGGTTTCTGCAGGATTCTAAGCATATCCGGGTTGCGGACCCACTCATGGATCCCTAGTGTTGGAATCCGGCCGATTTTTGCAGGAACCAGTCAAAACCCGATAGGTTTCTTTAGGAACCTCGTTTTAAATTCAACTCCTGAAATTCCTATCGAATTCGGTTGTTAGATTTGGTCGGATGTTCACCGGATTCCAACACTAGGGCTCCGTTAGCCGTTCTTCAACCCAGAATCCCATTGAACTTTGTCGGCTCGTCAGATTTTATAAAATCCGATCGGATTAGGTATCGGATTCATTCACCTGGGAATGCGACGAAGTGATCGGTCACCCACGCACTTGAATAGCTGACTACGTTTTTTTTAGCAACAATTACAGAATCCTTCTATAGTACACTGTAAAGCGAATTGATTTTGTTTAACTTCTCTGTATTGCGATCTTCTACGCAGGAAAAATTTGAAGAACATGCTTTTGTCTTCTATATGCAAATGCGACACATTCACCCGTATGTTAGAATTAGACATCGAAATAATAGAATTGTGTTCTTCAAGAAATAAATCAACATCATGCAGTATGATTCCAAATAATTATGCATGCATAAAAAATTTGAAAAAACTGAAATAACAGAATTCTGCTTTGTCATCATTCATTAACAATTGCGTTTGAAATCAATAGGATGGTAGGTATTACAATCGATTCGTCGTGTTGCTGTTTTTCGTTTTCACATTTGAGTGTTAAAAGGATCAATACATTTTCAATTTTTTTGAACAAATGTAGGATACAAGCCTAACTTATTCGTATTTGATGGCGCCACGAAAATCAGAAAAGCCGATTCAAACCGCACCTAAACGGTCATCTGATTCTCATTTCAATCAAATGTCACGGTTAAACAGTTGGAATGGAAACTCAGTTTATCCATCGAATTCTCAACCGAATACTTCCGTTATTGGGCAACGACGATTCAAGTCATTAGATTCAAGTCAATTGGTCCGATCGAATACAGGAAGAAATAATGAAATGAACAAAACTACAACTACAACTACAAACTCAGAGTTTAAGTACGGCATCTTTTACAAGCTGTTTGAGAATGGCTTGAGTCAAAATTTTCGATCCATTACCATTAATCCTTATCCAAGATCATTAACCCAAGAATAAGACTGATTATTACTCTACTACTATGTTTTCGTGGAAAAAAACTATAGTTTATGAAAATCATTCGCTTAATTTTTTCCACATTAACCTAATCAGACTGAAGAGTATATTTAAGTTACATATTTCAGTCACAAAGAGGTTGCTCTAACAAAGTCTTTTCATATTGTTTGATAAAATAAGAATATTCTCAACAACGAAGTATTCGAGGAAAGAATAGACCCATCTCGATTACTACTTGGACCATATTTTAAAGTCGAGTGTAATATGTTACATTGTACGCACAGTTCATAACTAATGACATCATCGAGTCGGATTTTTGTTTTTGGATATGAAATTTTGAAAATGAATATTTTGAGGTAGATAGAAAAGTGACCAGATTTTCCTATTTTTGCATTCTAATGATATTAATTACATCTAAAAATTTCATCTGATAGAAGTTGTACTGGAAGAGTCTTCATATCTATTTTGAATATATTTAATGAGCGCGCTCCGATTCGAAATTACTCATATACTTCCGCGAATTTTACTTTAATATTTTTTTTCTATGCTTCATTTAGTTGTAACACAGTCCTAGGAAAAGTAACATCATCAAAAATGGTTTTGTTTTTGGTTGGATTTATTTTGTGTGGCATACCATTAGCTGTTTTTGTAACGCTTTGGTAAGAACACAACTGCCACATATTCCCTTTTCTGTATGTATTTTTGTGTTCACTTCTAAGGATGAGCAATGGTTCAACATCAGGATCGGCTTCAAGCTCAACAACCGTCTCAGATAACAATAGCAAGCCCTCCTTCTTCAGTAATCCTAGTTTTACTCTCGCTCCTAATTGAAGTGAGCAGAACTTATCTAAACAAACCAGTGAATATGAGATTAAAATCGTTTATAGTACGATTAAAAATTGATTTTAATTTTATATTTAGCGTTTGTCTTAATATGGGACCAAATGCTTTTTTTAACATGTTGTTAAGTAATTTATGTCTTATTGCACTAGCTTCATATGTTTTCTTTTCAGTTACTTTACCAATGGAATGTTATAGCTATACAACTCTTACTGAATCATATCGTAATTATCTGACTTTTTCTGGCTGTTGTTCGACTCCGTATGATTCAGTCTCATATATTCCGTCCGGTTGGTATCGTATTTCAGGAGCCGCAGGCACACAACTGTTGACAACTCCTGTCTCTAGCATAGATATTTGTGGTGCTCCATATGGTGGTTATTTCAATGGAACATTACCGACCACAGCTGGTGCGTCAGTAACAGGAACCTTTTGCTTTTATACAGGAAGTCCATGTAGTTTTTCCGTAGCACCCATAACAGCCATCAATTGCAATGGTTATTATGTTTTTTACTTAATATCACTTAGTGTTGGTTCAAAATACAGATACTGCTCAACAAGTTAAGAACTTTGATCAGAAAGATAGAGCATATTTAACCATTCGTTTACAGTTGAATCAATTTTTCCCATTATGATGAGTGAATAGATGACTTTTAGTTTTCCCTTTTCTTCCTTGAATCTCTCAGCACATTTGCATACCATTCTTTCAAGAACTTTTTTTCTACGTTCAAATAAAACATAAATGGAAACGGTGCGGATTGTGTTGTAAATAATGCGCATAGTTTTTCACTGTTATACATTGCAGAAAAGAGATCAGTATTATTTAATGCAATTTTTGCATCGATAAAAGAGAAAAATAACTTAGGTTAACTGTTTTTGATTGCGATCAGGAATGCAGGTAGGATCAAAGCGACAAAGATATGAACATGTCCAGTTTATGTGCATACAGAAATTTAAGAATATGGATGTAATAAACCAAAAAGAAATAATCCTACGCACTTGACCTCAGCGCTCAATACATATTTAGTATGTGATAATTATAGCCTTGAAGATGGCATTCCGTATGAGATGTATATCAACTCAACTGTCACCTATGCACAGCTACTAAAACCCCATTTTTCAGAGTTCACTGTTGAAAACTAAATTATCAGTATATTTTTCACCATTAATTATATCAGCAAAGGTATTCATATCAAAATATCTAGACATGTATAACTTATACGATTGGACCTATCGAAGTAATAGAACAACATTTATCGAGCCATATAGATGCAGAAAGAGTTTTCTCTACAAACACGCGTCACTCCGTTCCCCCCCCCCCTCCTCGAAATATGTGAACTTTCACACAATCGATAGTTTTAACGCTTTTCATGTAAGGACACCTGTCATAGCGATGTGTCATGTAATTCATACCATTTTTCGACGAATTCGTTTTATCTACTTTCTTTTAGGAATTTTTAAACAAATAATTGATATGTTTTCGTAACAGAAGTTGCATCTATAAAATAACCAATGTATGATTATAACAACAAAGGTATCACGTTGTCATGCGTTCACGAATAAACGGGAAACTGAAATAAACCATAGAATACATATTTTTCGAGTAAAAATCGTCAATGAAAATGATCAGTGATTTGGATTGCTTATTTTTTTGTATTGTTTGCAACCAGTCATATAATACAGAAATACACATTCTTAATATATATTGTTTACAAAATCATCTTCATTATTCGGTTTTGAGTTTGTTTCCTATGTTTTCATGCATATTTGTCGTGGTTATCACTTTGGATATGAAGATTTTGATACGTAGAGTCACTCTTGTAACGATACGAAACGTTTTATCGTGATATCGAACTATTTTATTTCAATCATATGTCTCCTTTTATAGTTACCCTTTCTTTCTCCGGGGCGCGTCGCTCAGCCTGAGAATACGAGAAAGAACACGACAAAGAGGAAAAGAGAATACAGATGACAACGAGGAGAAAGTCGTTATGTACATTGATTAGAATAGAACGAGTGCTTATATCGGCACAACTGTTATCAGTCTTTTGCTAAAAACTATACAAATAAAAGTGAAAGGAGGAAGATAAGATAAGTAAACTGTTAACATCTTCCAAAAGTAAAAAAAAACAAATCATTCGACATAAAAGCAGTCTTCTATAGATAGACCAGCCTGAAATTAGCGATAACATAATATGAAATTTTTTGTGATTATTTCAGTTTAAATTATTTGATATGGGTAAGTAATTCAAAGATGTAATTAAAGTAAGCACGATGTTTCACTATCTCTAATCTTGATTCGCTCTCTAACTTGTATTAGATCTGAAATCGACTGTAACAAGCGTAAAGTTTTAAATCTCAATTGAATGACTACCGTTCTTGATAGTGATTATCGTGCAACAAAAGTATTTGCAGCTTGAAATCATTTTTTAAATTCCATTCGATCTATAACCGATGCTTTAGATGCACGTTTTTATTCTGTATTAAATGGTGCTATCTAAACAATAGACTATGTGCAGTACCTTTCATCACTAAGTTTAACTTTGAAGAGAGGCTGTTTCTAATTCAGGAAATGGTACACTTTCACCTATAATCATATCGAGATGAATCCTGGCAAGATGCTCCGCGGATAGTTGCTCCCTAACTGTATTTAATAAAAATGTTAATCAGCACAAGATTAAGATAAACATTTATTTATTTGAGGGTATGCGTGTATCGGTGTGAGTGTGTCAGTGTACGTATGAGCAAATGGTTATCCTCTTCACTCACACACACCCTCAAATAAATAAATATATATCTTAATCTCGCACTGATTAACATTTTTGTTAAATACAGTTAGGGAGCACGTGCCTGAGGAGCATCTTGTCGGCGACTCATCTAGATATACACCCGCACACACCTTCAATATTTTTGTTTCTTATACTATGCTTAATATTCCAACCAATACCCAATGGATACAGAATGGAGTAACTGTTAGTGGAGGTCACGAGAGAGACAGTGCCGTCAATCAACTGCAAAACCCATTTGGTCTCTTTGTTGATGAGGACCAAACAGTTATCATTGCTGACTACATGAGTCATCGTGTCATTCAATGGAAGAAAGACGATACGACGAATGGATAAGTCGTTGCTGGTGGCAATGGGCAAGGAAATAGATTGAACCAATTGGATAATCCAACCGACGTATTGATCGATAAAGAGACAAATAGTCTCATTATTTGTGACAGCGCGAATCGTCGAGTTGTACGATGGCCCTGTTGTAGTGGTATAACACAAGGAGAAGTTCTAATCGATGAAATCGGTTGTTGAGGATTGGCTATGGATGATCAGGGGTATCTCTATGTCTCTAACTACGAAAAACATGAAGTAAGACGGTACCAATCGGGAGACAAGAATGGTACTCTCGTGGCTGAAGGCAATGGCCGAGGAAATGGTCTCCATCAACTTAATGAGTCAAGTTATCTTTTTGTCGATCGAGAACAGAATGTCTATGTATCTGAACAATACAATCATCGTGTAATGAACTGGAATAAAGATACAAAAGAAGGCATCATTGTCGCTGGAGCTCAAGGTCGAGGTAATGCCTTGACGCAATTGAATCAACCTATGGGTCTTTTTGTCGATACGTCGGGTACTCTCTATGTAGCAGACACATTTAATAGTCGTGTAATGCGTTGGCCTCAAGGAGCGAAACAAGGCACAGTGATTATGGGTGGGAAGGGCTGGGGAAGTCAAGCAGATCAGTTCACGGGCCCCATTGGTCTGTCCTTCGATCAAAATAGAAATCTCTATGTCGTTGATTGTGAAAATCATCGTGTCCAACGCTTTTCTCCTGAATAGACTCGTGAATTTTCTTCTTCTTTTCTTTTTGAATGAATCGAATTGATCGTAAAAGAATCTGTTTCTTTTCATTGACTTTTAGAAATTACTTGGAAGTTCTGTAAGATAAAAAAAAAGCATCAATAGTCAACATACATACCTTCACATTTGTTGATGTTGTGTGATAATGATCTACAAGACAAGAAAGAAATTGATTTAAACATGTTGATCAGTATAAGAACAGCTAATATTATCCTATTATCTTACAGTCACTGTTAGAATGAATCTAAAGCAGCAAAAAAAAACACTTTAAAAAGTAATATTAAAGTAAAGCTAGAACTAGAAACAATATAATATCAAAATCATGAATAGTTTAAATTGAATGAATTGTATTATTAGGAAAGCAAAGGATGAATGGCAGATCAATGTGAATCTCACTTTCTGGTATCTTCTACCTTTATTTAATTTTTTTTGGTACTTTCTCCTTGTTGAGATTTTCCCTTTCGATCAAGGTTTGGAGAATTATAAATTTCAATTTATATTCCTTTTCCCCTATTGATAATAGGTAGACGTGGATCATTAATGTTTAATCCGAACATAAACATATATGAAGATAAATAGAATTGTAATATCTCTAATGTATCTGTATGGATCAAACTTAATAAATTCGCATATGTATAAAATTCGATTATCATTGATCGTCAAAGATATTGCATGAGCACGAGATGATAAAAGGGGAAGACCTCTTGCATAAGTTTTCCTATTATCCCGTTGTCATACATTTTCTGAGAAGTTAACACAACGCAAAAAAGAAAATCATCTAATATGTTTTTCAACACAAAACAAATACAGCTTGTTTTGAGTTTTTTCTATTCCAAAATAGATGAAAAAAGTCATAGATGAATTAGAATTTAATTTCTATACTTTAAATTGTAAATCTCTCCAAACAAAGGTGAAAGACTATTTTCTTTATTCACAGCATGAATGCTAGTACGAAAACGTAGAAAAAATGTTCTCATATTAATCAATATCAGAAACCATTCATATTAAATGAAATAAAGTGAATGTATTATCTACAGTATGATGTTTGAAATTACGACGATGAAGCATTAAAATTCTATTCCTTGCATCAATGACAAGATATTTGTTCATTCGTAAAATATAACTTTTAAAGAAAGATTTTATCATTAACGACTTGATACAAAAAGGAATTCGGAACTTAGAATTGAACTGGAAAAATTAGATCTTGGTTAATGCAATAGCTATAATAAACATGATCACATTCGATTCAAGCCATATCTTCATGCCAAACTTGAAAATCAACTAAACGCATATGTTACAAAAATATAGCTTGAAGCATTGAATTTATTTATAAATTAGTTTTTGAATTTAGGAAAGAAAAGAGGATATTCCAGAAAACAACAAAAAAATCATTTTTTATTCAATACTGCAATTAATCAGTCTACGTAAGTATATGTACGTCTTTTTTCAATTCATCATAAATCTTCGTGAACTTAATCTAATATGAAATCAAATGATGCAAATATTCGTAGAATTGATTTTTCTCAAGTTTATTATATTTCTTATGACATTTAGAACATATCCATTGAGTAAATCGTATAAAAAAGTTTCGAATAATCTGCACTGATTCGAAGTCAGAGAATTGGTAGAATCTAACATTCGATAAGTTTCTATAGAAATTGTAAACGTAACGAGTTATTCTAATTGGAAACGAATTTATGTTTGCAATCATTAATGCACTATGAAGGATCCAGAATTTTATACTTAGTTTGTATCAGCGGATATTTTTCAGTTGTACCTTTTCACAATACTTTTAATTTTCGCTGTTTATCAAAAGACAAAAAAACAAGAATCATATGTTGTTTTATAAAAATGATCAAAATAAACGTCTTTTCCATTGGCTTGATGACATTGCACTTTCAGTATTTGATGTTGAATTAAGTACGCAAAATGGTGTACTTAATTGTCGTCGTTGTTTTTCATCTTCATCTTCTTCGTCGCCGTCTTCTCCTAGAATTTCTTTGTTGCACAATTTATAAACAAGTAACGCAATTAATAGGCACGAAAGTAAAGAGACAACTATAGAAAGACTGAATATAAGAATAAGCCTGGATCCGTTTCGCTCTGTTGATTTTATTGATTTCGAAGAAGTGTACATATCAGTACTGATAGTAACTGAATGAGTAGTTATAAATATTTGTTCAGTCGCTTTAGTGCTAACAATAGTTGTTGTTTCAGTAGAAAACGATGTTGCATATGATTGTATTTTATGAGCAGTAGATGATATGTTTATGCTGCTATTTTCAGTAGTGTTAAATATTGGCTGTTTGATAGGTCGTTTATTGGTGGTAGACGATGTTTGTGTGACATTTTCAATAGTACTAGGTGATGCAATTGCGGTAGTTGATTTAGTAGTGGTGAATGATGAGTGTGTATATTTTTTAGCAGTATGAGATGATTTGGACATGTTAACTGATCTTAGAGTAGCTAATGAAGTAGAGCCTTTAGTTGTACTAGATGTTGTGTATACAATTATTCCGGTATTGCTAGTAGATGAAATGATCGTGGCATTCTTATGGATGGCAGATGAAATGTATATAGTGGCTTGTTTATCTATAGTAGATAGAGTACTACGTCGAGTAGATATTGTCCATGGCTCAGTTGTCATAGACGCTGGCGTTGAAATTTCACATTTAATGTAGTCTGGTCGCTTTTCGTTTGAAATTTTACGAACGTAATCATACGTATTCCAGCCTTGCTGATCACCACAATCGATGTATACTTGTATAACACGAAACGTTGAATTTTGAACATCAGAATGAATAAAAAGTGTTGTTTGATTTATACGATTTCTCATTACTAATCCTAAATCATGAAATTTTCGCTGCGGTATATTTTCAAGTGATTGAATTGTTTTTAAACTGAATACACCGAGTGAATCATATGCAATATGTATAAATAATGCGTTATCCATTGATGTATTTGTTGACATGTTTTCATCGAATAATTTATTGATTATACGAGAATAATGATGAGAAAAATTAAGAAAAGTTTGTGTATCATTAAAATACAATTCTACACACTGAAGTTTAACTACAGGTGAACATTGATTAGTTATTGATACTTTCTCTGATGGTATCATTGGCCTGTTTATATGGCAATTTAGACACTTCTGAAAACCTTTATATTCAGTTATCTTCAATTGACATTTTTGTTGAATCTTCGTCACATTATTATGACTGAATTCTAAACATTCTCCATGAATATTTGATATTAAAAAATTAAAAACTAGAAAATAATAAAATTTATCCATCATAAAAAAAGTAAAAAAGGCGCAAATTCTTTTTTTTAAATATTTTATTTACTTTTCTTTCTATAGTCTCCTTTAGAACAAAATAGAAAAATGATGGTCAAATAATATTTTTTTATTAATTTTATTTCATCAGAAATAATATAAATGTTTATCTTTTTCTTTTGAAAATTCAGTTGGTAAAGATTGATGGTGTCAAACTAATCATAATCATAATTAATCCAACCCGAACAGTAAAAGCATTATTGGATGTAGTAGTGATTGATGTCTGTGTTGATGAGCTTTTAGGTTTTGTACTCGTTGTACTCGAATCCGATTTACATGTAACGTCACAAACATATCTACCTTGACATCCTTTTACATGTTGTGCACAGAAATAACTTGTGCAATCATCACAAGATGGAAGATTGATTGCAGGCGTTTGGCATATAGGCTGTTGGCCAGGAAAACAACAAGTGCAAGAGCTAGCGTTTATTTTTGATATTCCAACAATTACAAGTAATAAAACAAAAAGTGTCGACATGTTTCTACTGATAAAAAAAGATAATATATCATCACTAGTCATTTATTTTGTACGAAAAAAGGGAGCTATGTGACAAAGAACAAAAAGCAGAAACAAGTAGGAAAAAGTAACAGATAAGTAAATTCATTGATAAGGAATCAAATTCATACCGATGAAAATTATTGGTCCAAAAAAACTATACAATGAGATTATTCTTGTATTGGCATTGTTACGTAGTTTTGAATTACAACATCAACTGATTTGTTTGACACCATTGTAATCAGATCATTTCAAATTTGTTTTCAGTACACAAATCATATGATGTAAAAGAACGGACCAACATGAATTTTACAGGTTTTAGTGCTTTAAGTTTCTAAAGAAAAACAAAATTTGATGCATAATTGTGAACATAGATAAATTACCATACAAAAAGACCATCTATTCAATGATTCGAGAGACAAAACACTTGTTTTATTGAATGGATCAGGACAATGATCTACGCAATTGTAGCATCGAATTCCATCTATATAGTCTTTGAAGAAAAAAAAAGAAAATTATTAAAACACAAAACACTGGTGGCATGCTCGGAAGGTTAACAAAAATGATCAAAATGACAACTAGTGGTAACTTACCCATAATACTCGAGAAATATGTTAAAAGTATATTTGTCTAGCTTTTAATAAGCTAGGTTTTGTAAAGGTGTATTATCTAATACTCATTGGTGGAATTGTGCTATTACTTTATCCATTCATGTAAAAGCTCTATTGGCTCGTTTATATCCAATTACTCTGTTATCAATATAATAATGGGTTACATGAATTTCGGCCCAAGGAGTTTTCGGACCGGACTTTCGGCCTCAAACGAAATCTTTTTTTATCATAAAACTGGGTCATTCTCATTCTCATCCTCATCTTCATTTCATACTGAGCCGAAAGTCCGGCCCGAAAATTCCTTGGGCCGAAGTTCCGGGCTCCCGCCACGCCGTCTCAAGCAGCTGCAGTCAACAGGCTAATATTGTAGAGTCTCGAAATGACTGAGATTGGCAACCAATGGGCGTGGATTCATTTCTAGAAACTGGAGAAGAGGCTACCGAGAATTTTTATTCATTTATTTATTCGTAATTTATCAATTATCATGGTGTTCCAGAAATTATACACGCTCAGAAAATGAACAATGTCAAGAAGAACGATCGAATCCTTTGACAACGTTTTCTAATTGAATCCCAGGAGAATCAGGGTATGTCGAAATCGGTCGAAATCGATCGGTTCTGTTGAATTCCGACGATTTCCTAACTACCCAAGCAGACAAAAAATTTTAATAACGCGTGCAAACGCACATACTTTCTCGGACGTGTTCGGATGGCAATCGATGTTCCCGATTGTGTGTCACTAACGGCAAAAAGAATACGACGTGAA